>MU710323.1:41770-57083 GCA_026770625.1 Nicotiana glauca | reverse complement strand
TTTGTTCTAACTTTAGCTTGAGGGAATAGGATTAGGATATTATTTGTTACTTACTATGTGAAGTCGGTGTATAGGCATGGTGACGGTTATCTATGCACCTGAGTCTAGCATGACCGTGAGTCTTAATTGTGATTTATTTGGATTTCGTGATGCACCTTCTTGATTAATTGATAAGCTTAATATAACATGAATAGCTGAGGAAGGTTTGTAATTGGTTTGTCATTTGGAGCATTGTCTTGGACTAGAAATTGGTACTCGAGAAATAAGTAATTAAGAGAGGAAGTGTTGTGATTATTCCCTTGCCGGGATTAAAGTATTTATTGTATCCTCCCTTGCCGGGACGTGTAGTTATTGGGTATTTCCTTGCTGTGATGTTTCGTTAAATTTAGTTTTTGATATTGCTCCCTTGACGGGACCTAATGGGAGGGTTTAATTCCCTTGCGTGGATTTCTTCCACTATTCGTTACTTCTTTGCCTCCTTTGTGGATGCTGTTGAGTGAGGAATTATATCAGAAGGGTCGGGTTGCACGCCGCAGCACTAACAAATATAAATATCGGAAGGGTCGGGTTGCATGCCGCAACACTAACAAATATAAATTCGGAAGGGTCAGGTTGCACGTCGCAGCACTAACCAATATGAAATCGGAGGGTCGGGTTACGCGCCCAACGGCGTATGGATCAAGTATATTGTTTTCTGTATGTAGGGTTTTCCTATGTTTTCCTTATCATTTGTTACTGTACGGTTTCATTTCTTAACTGATGATTTCTATATTTAAACTGTCGTACCCCACAACATGCTCCCCTCCCCTTTAGTTGTTTAAATTCGTGTATTTCCTGTTATTACTCGTATATCTGTACAGGTTAATTGTGATAGTTCCTCTCTAGCCTCGTCACTACTTCGCCGGGGTTAGGCCAGGCACTTACCAGCACATGGGTTCGGTTGCACTGATTCTACACGCTGCGCTATTTTGCACCGATACAGGATTTGGACCGCAGTAGCAGCAGTGGTGCAGGTGTTAGCAGACAGATCCACAAGACACCGAGGTAGCTTGCAGGCGTCCGCAGGCCCGGCATCTTCTCTATCCTTACTTTATTCTGTTGTTCCATGTGTTCGGGATAAACGGTTATATGTATTTCTTTCATACCCTTGTTTCAGTATTCTATAGTAGTCTGTGAGTAGTGACACCAGATACTGGATAGAGGTGTATTTTGAAATTTCTGCATTTCCATTTTGCAGTTAAGTAGTATTATAAAGTCTTCCGCCTTGATTATGATTTCAGATTATTATAATTATTTAAATGAAAATAGTAGAAATGTTGTATTGTTTGGCTTGCCTAGCTCCGACAGTAGGCGCCATCACGACTCCCGATGGTGGGAAATCCGGGTCGTGACATTTTATCTTTTTTTATATACACTCTTTTTTTTTTAAGTTGTGGTCGAATCTTATGGAGATTGCCTACGTATCATGTCCCCGCATGAATCAGACCGTGCGTAGTTCTGGCGGATAAGTGAAAAAATGACTAAAAAGAAAATTTGGAATTTTTTTCCATAAAAAAATATGTTTATTACAACGCCATATTTTATTAGAAGATTAACGGACTCCAAAAGACTCTACATCAAAACAGCCTAAAAATAGACTAGCAGACTCTGATTGATGAATACAGCCTTCTTCTTTTTTTTTTTTTTAAATCATCACTGTTTCTCAAAAAATTTCACAAAATACCGGTTTGGTCAATATGGCCTTTCAGAACTTCGAAGAAGATTTAAAGGCTGTATTTGCTAACTGGCCAAAGATTTTGAGAAATGACCAAAGACTGTTGTGCTCACAAAAACAGCCTTCCGGCGTCCTTTTGGAGACATTCAGCTATTTTGGACAAGAATTACCTTCACTTATGGCAAAACAACGATATTTATTTTCCTATAAAAAATTCTCTTTTTTTTAATAAATTTTTTTTCAGAATAGTTGAACCCGATATGGGTTGCCTACGTATCCCACATCCGGTGAGAATCAAACTTACGTAGTTTTGCCCAATAAAACAAACTATTCTTGAAAACAAGACACAATTTTTTTTTTCTTTTTTCGTCGACAGATAAAGCAAACTATGGTTTTTTTTAACACAACCCTTTTTTCCTTTTTCATAAAACAAGCTATTTTGAAAACAAGACTTGTTTTTCAAAGGCAAATAAAATAAAAACTCTTTCCTTTTTTTTTTAAAAAAAAAATCCGGTAGAGTTTCGGCACTATTTGGACATTGGTATTTTTTAAAACAGGTGATTAACTCCCTTAACCCTCTACACTGCTATTTCTCTCTTTATTCTTTTTCTTGTTTTTTTTTTCAATATTCAAAAACGGTCAGCATGCAAGTCCGAAGCAAATAAATGCACAAGTAGCAAGTAAGATGCATCAGGATGGTCTTTTTTATTTCAGGTACACCTGTCCTAGACAGACCCAACCCCTGTGTTGAGTCTCCAAAGTCAAATGCACATGATGCAAACAAACGTTCCTACTAGGGATCCGGCATGAGGCTGAGTTATTCTAGGTTCAAAACCTAGGTTTGTTGTACTAGACCTGGCTTACCTGAGCGGACAACTCGAGCCAGGGGAGGGGGCAGCGTACCGGGGATATAGAAGCACCGCCGGCTTAGCAACTTATCCGAACCTCGTTCTAGATGGGAAAAGACTCTAAACAGAAGCGAAGTCACAAGAAGTGCACCCTTCTCCATGATGTAGAAGACTCAGAGAGAGGAGGAATTCGTAACAATTTATATACAGTTCACCAATATCAAAGCGGTAAAAAGCAACATTTGCACATTAGTTCCAAACATGTAATAAAACCAAATAATATACAAGCCAAATACAACAAATATTCCAAGCTCGAATTCTTGAGCCCTGAACCAAGTTCTGGGTTCCTGTCCCCGCCAGAGCTGTCACACCTCCTTTTTATCGCTATACCCCGGGAAGGGATATAATAAAAGGAGTTTTTCCAATCAAAGGACAATCGAAACATGATTTATTTATTTAGAGATTCAAAGTTGCCACTTGGGAGAATTATGGTGTTCCAAGTCACCGGTTAAATCCCGAATCGAGGAGAAATTGACTCTATTTAACAGTCCGCGAACCAAAAATCCAGATAAAGAATTCTGTTAACCGGGGAGAAGGTGTTAGGCATTCCCGAGTTCCGTGGTTCTAGCACAATCTCTCAACTATTATATTCGGCTTAATTATCTGATTTTAAACAATTATGAACCTATGTGCAAATTTTTACTTTTAACCACTTTTATTCATTTTTTTTAGAAAATTGCAACGTTATTAAAACACGTCTCGAACCACGTCACATAAATGCATCCATGGTTTTTGACATATTTTAATATCGTTGAGATTTGAATTTGGGTCACATAAATGCACACCCGAGTTTAGGAAAGTAAATTATTAAATAACGCGCCTAAAGCAACTACACGATTTTAACTTCACGAGGGCCATGGAAAATTTGCTAAATGACATGCCTCAAATTTTATGGATTAAAATTAATTAAGATGAGGGCCATGCAATTGTCATTTTTTGTTTGGCACGGCGCACCTTAACTTATTTCCAATCAAGAGGTTTCTACATTAAATTGCGAGGGCCATAGATTGTCAGTTTGGCCAGTATGGCACACCTTGATTGATTTTAAAATAAAAATATGCTCGAATGGAAGCAGGCTTGAGCATCCTTTGATTTCCTTGCAACTGTAACGAAGTCCAGATTTAAAAAACGGGCATATTGATATTGGGTGTTGCAACCGTGAATCATACAAACCCATAGCATCAGGGAAGTTATTCGCTAACATTGCTCCTTTTTCTTCTTTTGTTTTTACCTAAATCCCAAATGTTGAACAATGACTCTTCATAGGCAAGTATGTTTACACACTCTGCGCATCTTCTTTTAGATTAATTAGACCAAAATCAAATCCACGTGGAAAACTACCCTGACTAACGTGCTGAACTTACAATTTGAAGCACAAACTAATTAAACTAGGCTTCCATTTTATTTAAGCAGCTTAGGATAAACAAATTACATGATGAACTCAATAACTAATAAATCTACAAGACAGACCCAAATTTCAACCTACAAAGTCTGATCTCGTCTAGACAAATGTTTTAATATCACACTAATTAAAACAAGTCATGCAACTGAAACTGTCATTAATGTATGTGCCTGACTTAATCACTGATTCTACACATAACAAGATATAGTGATGCTTTAAATGTGCCAAGCTTTTCAGTAATTCTACAACAAGGTATTTGCCCTAACAGCGATTCCAAACCCAAATCATATCCAGCCAGAATAATCATTTCAGCAAAATCAAAGCCAAACCTCCCAACATTCGAAGCCAAATTTCACTTTCAAAAATAGTCAATTGCCTTCTAAATTGAATGAACTCTACCTCTTCAAATAAAAGGCTTAACCACTTAATAGAAGATATGCATAACTAAATAACTTAAACAAAAGTCCAAATACAAAGTCCCTCAAGTATTCAAACAAGCTAAAAATCCATCAGTTTCTAGCAATTTGAAGAATAACATAAATTCCAAAATATTACTGCTATGCTACGATGAATAACCTAGGCTAAACACCATTAAATTACACTACTGAATTTAAAAATCGAAGAAGAGAAATGACATTGGAGGTTAAAAGGAAACAATCATTCATTCATGAAAGGAACTTTAAGCAATTACAGCCTTCATGTTTGCAGTTCATCTCTTAGAGAATCAGGGAATACCTGGAATTCGAAAAGGAAGAAGGGGTAAGGATCAGCAAGGCAAAGTAGTAGCAGCAAGTGTTTCAGCAACAAAATCAACCCCAGAGATGATCAGGAGAAATCCATTTACACTAAATTCGAAACCAAACAATGTCAAAAGAAACTAGCTATCAAAAATCCAATCCAAACTGAACAAAACATTCCAATACCCAACTGATTTAACTCATTTTAGGCTTATGATGTTCAGAACTTATTTCAGCCTATGATTCTCTATTTTTAGCCCCCTCATTTCTGTATATCAGTGTGTCTTTTTCTTCTCTCAATTCCCTCAATTTTTAGAGTATTCTTCTCCATTATTATCAGCTTTCAAATATCTCCCCAATTAGCATACCTCTAATATTTGTTCTCTCTCAAGTCTCTCAATATCTTTTTTTTAACCCTCCAACTCTCAGTTCTGTCTCTCTCTATGCNCTCTCAAGTCTCTCAATATCTTTTTTTTAACCCTCCAACTCTCAGTTCTGTCACTCTCTATGTATTTCTGTCTGAATTCTTAAACTCTAGACCTTGTCCTCTCAATGCCTTTTCTCTATTCTCTCTTAGCCTCTTTTTATCCTGATTTCCTGGCACCTTGAATGGGCATTTCCGGAGTGTGTTTACCATTAACAATTATCTTTTAGTTTTTTTATTTCCCACTTCATTGTCCACTTAGTTAGTGTTCTATAAATTAGTCTAATAATGCTATTTATACCCTCCCATCCACTAGAAGTTTCTTAATTAGGTGAACATTCACACAATCTAAATAATTCCCAAACTACCCTTACACCTTTGTTAATACCCCTGAACCTCATGTTATTTTGATCCTCTTAAAGTTCTGAATAATTTTTCAACCATGACAAATATTTCTCTAAACTAAATCCTAGGAAATCAGAATCAAAGATTATCAGTTTTTAGAATCCTAAATAATGAGATGGAATGAACAATCAACACTGAGGTTAACAAGAAACAATCAATAAACGACCTATTTGAGGTTCAACCTTAATATTGATGTGACAACTCGGTCCGTCGTCACATGAGTTACCACCCCATTTTCCCCCATATTATGTTGCTCTATGTTTCAATATCAGTATTTGAGTTGATCGGGTAGAATTGCATTGGTTTTAGTTAGAAAATGAGGCACTTAGCCTCTTAGAGGGGAGCTTATTTTGGAAAAGTCAATCGGAAGTTGACTATATAGTTAGAGGACTCGGATGTAAATTTTTGTGATTTGGTTAGCTTCGAGGGATGATTTTTGACTTAGGAGTGCGATCGAAATTGAATTTGGAGGTCCGGTGTAGAATTAGTCTTGAATTGGCGAAGTTTGAATTTTGGCGAATTGCAGTTGATAGGAGATATTTTGATCCGAGGGTTGGAATGGAATTTGGAGAGTTGCTATAGCTTCTTTAGGTGATTTTGGATATTTGTGCAAAATTTCAGGTCATTCGGACGTCTTTTAGTCGGGTTTTTGGTCGAATGTGAGTTTCGGAAGTTTGAAGAAAACTTAGGCTTGAATCCATGGTGAATGGATGATTTTTTGTGTTGTTTGACGTATTTTGATGATTGGAACAAGTTTGTACGATGTTTTGGGGTATGTTGGTGTTTTTGGTTGAGGTCCCGAGGGCCTCGGGGTGATTTTGGGTGGTTAAACGGAGGATTGGAGTTGTTGCATGTTTCAGTCCTTGTTGGTTCTATCATTTCCGCATCTGCGGAAAAGGGATTGCATAAGCGATTTCGCAGATGTAGAGTATTGGTCGCAGAAGTGGTCCTGGAGGGACCAAGGCTTTCCGCAGAAGCCGACGTAGATCCACAAAAGCGGCGACCGCAGAAGCGGTTATAGACCGCATAAGCAGTTCGGGGGATTTTAAGCCAGACCGTATAAGTGGTCACTTGGTCGCGTGTGCGGTGACCGCAGGTGCGGTTAATTAACTGCAGGAGCGGAAAGTGACCTGGAGTTTAAGTGAACAGTTTTCACGGATTTGAAAGAGAAGGAAAATATTTTGGACTTCGGCTAGGACGATTTCTTAGGCGATTTTGAAGAGAATTCGAAGGGGTTCCATCAGGTGAATCATTGGACTCCAATTATATTATTATGGTGTAAAAACATGGATTAAGCACTGAAATTCGAGGAATTAGAGGGTAAAAATGGAGGTTAGGGCTTGAAACTTAAGAGAGTTTAACTTTGAGTTTTGAAAGGGAAATTGAACTCCGATTTTGGTAAATTTTATATGTATAGACTCGTGGCGAGACGAGGAATCCGGTGATATGAATTTTGTAATTTTTCGAGAAGTGGGCCCGGGGCTCGGGTTTTGCCAACTTCGTGATTTTTGGTGTTTTTCGAATTCTTTTGATTGGGTTATGTTTCTTTAGCCTATTATAATATATTCATTGTGGTTTTGACCAGATTCGACGCGCGAGGAGGTGGATTCGAGAGGTAAAGGCATAGCAGACTAGTCTTGTGACCGGTTTGAGGTGAGTAATAGATATAGATGATGACCTGACAGTTTGAAACCCCCGGTATATCACACTGTGACGCTATATTGAAGCGAGACACGTACTCTACAGTGAGTGCAGGGTCATTTGTGGTCGGGGACTATGGCTTAGTCCATCTGAGTGATGTTCATACTGTGTTATTGACTAGAAATTGATTTGTAAACATCCTACTTGGATTGCTATGCGCATATCTGGGCTGTGTGCCAATTATTTGGATCCCTTAGGGATTATTATCACTGTTTCCATGATGCTTAACATGTTTTCATGATATCAGTCCAGAGTTAAACACTGTCTCGAAATGATTAGTAAATTTCTGAAGTTTTAAACACTTAATCTATAATTCCTAATAATTGGAACTGAAAATGATAAACTTGCATGTGCCTGTGTGGCTTACATGCATATATCTGGACTGAGTGTGGATCGGGCTGCACGCTGCAGCGAGTGCTACGATGATATTGCGCTTGGGCTGTAGGAGCCTCACTAGAGTCTGAACCCCCACAGTGAGCGCGGGTACCCAAATGGATCGGGCTGCGCGCCAAAGCGGTCATGTGCATTGCATTGCATTCATGCATCGATATCTATCTGTTTTACCGGTCATTACCTGATGTTGCTCCAACCGTTAAATGTTTAAAATTATTGGTTATAGCTTTGCATTGTTATATTTCGGGATTTCTTACTGTCATCCATTATATATGTCTATTACCACTGAGTTAGAAGTACTCACTTTACTCCCTGCACCATGTGTGTAGATTCAGGTGTCCCGGGAGCATAGTCGAGCTATTTTCTGCTTTCAGAGTTTTTCAGGAGTTGTCGAGGTAGCTGCCTGACGTCCGCAGGACCCAACTCCTCCCTTATCCCTTTTATCTTTCCGCATTTTAGAACATCAGTACTACTGAGGATTTATTACTCTATGTTATTAGAGGCTCTAGACTCATGACCCCAGATCTTTGGGAGATGTTGGTTATGTCAGTGTTTCATACCGTTTCTTTCTAAATTATTGGTTAATAGACTTGTTAAACTGTTAATTTAATGCTATAAATTGGTAATGAGATGTATGATTGAGTTGTGAGTGTTATATGGTCGGGCTTGCCTAGCAATTATGTTGGGCGCCATCACGATCGGGAATGGGGTCGTGACAAGTTGGTATCAGAGCCTAGGTTACTAGGCCTCATGAGTCATGAGCCGGTTAGTAGAGTCTTGCGAATCGGTACAGAGACGTCTGTATTTTTCCACAAGAGGTTGCAGAACCTTTAGGAAACACTTCATATTCTTGAACTTTTGTCATGCGGCTTTGTTGTTCCGAGAACTAAATTTCTATATTCTATTCTCTCGCAGATGGTGAGAACCTGTGCTACCGGACGTGGCGGACGACCACCATTGCCACCCGCTAGAGGCCATGGACGCGGCCGTGGTCGTGGTCGAGGCAGAGCAGCAGGGGCAGCACCTGTTGACCCCCCCAATTGCCCCTATGCAGGACCAGCCTCCAGCTGTAAATGCTCCAACAACAACTTTTCAGGCACCGGTAGTGCCCATCGTGATTACTGGTCTTCAGGAGGCTTTAGCTCAGATCTTATCCGTCTGCACTGGTCTGGCTCAGGCAGTCTCAGCCACTACTGTCGCAGCTACTTCTTAGACCGGGGGTGGTCATCATACCCCCGCAGCTCGCACACCCGAGCAGGTTGTTCAGGGATTACAGATACCAGGAGCAGCCCCAGCTCAGCTAGTTGCACCGGTTGCTCCAGTTGTGCCAGTCGCACCAGCTCTAGATTATGCGGTTCCAGTGATGCCAGAAGATGAGCAGCGTCGACTAGAGAGGTTCAGAAGGCTCCAGCCTCCGACGTTCAGTGGTACTGAGGGCGAGGATGCCCAGGGATTTCTGGACAAGTGTTAGTGTATGCTTCGCACTGTAGGGATTTTAGAGTCGAATGGAGTGGCTTTTACTACCTTCCAGTTCTCAGGGGCTGCATTCACATGGTGGGAGGAGTTTGAGAGGCGTAGGCCTGTTGGAGCAGCGCCCCTTACTTGGCAGCAGTTCTCCACACTTTTTCGGGAGAAGTATGTGCCGTAGTCTCGCAAGGAGGAGCTGCGTCGTCAGTTTGAGTGGTTGATTCAGTGAGAAATGACTATGACCCAGTATGAGTTGAGTTTCACGCAGTTAGCTCGGCATGCTAGTTGGATGATCCCGACAGATCGGGAGAGGATTAGGAGGTTGTGGATGGCCTCAACTATTCGATTCGCATTTTGATGACTAGAGAGAGGGTTGTAGCCGCCTAGTTTGAGGAGGTAGTTGACACGGCTCACTAGATTGAGACAGATCGCCGTCGGGAGCTTGAGGAGAGAGAGGCCAAGAGGCCTCGAGGTTCAGCTAGCTTCAGTGGTGCTCCGTCTAGGGGCTAGTTCCAGCGCGGCGGAGGTCGTTTCTTCATGCCTCCTCAGTCAGGTCGCCCAGAGTACAGTGGGACTTCTTCGTGCTGTGGTCATTAGGGATTTTAGTAGGTCCAGTCTTCACTTAGTGCCCTTCCAGCTCAGAGCTCTGCTCCTGCCTCTTCAGCCAAGGTTCTTTAGCAGCGAAGGGTTCTCTTCAGTCCCCTTCTCCAGCACCGGGTAGTTGCTACGAGCGCGATGAGTTAGGCCACATAAGGAGACAGTATCCTCGGCTTCGTGGTGGTCGATCTCAGCAGAGGGATCAGCCCTCCTCTTCTACTCCATCTACTTCAGCACCCTCCCAGTCAGGTAGGGGTGGGGGCCAGATAGCTAGGGGCCGCCCTAGGGGTGGAGATCGATCTAGTGGTAGTCAGGCTCGGTTCTATGCTCTCCCAGACATGAGGGATGCCATTGCATCAGATGCTGTTATCACAGGTATTATCTCAGTCTGCCACATGGATGCTTCTGTTTTGTTTGATCCCGGAGCTACATACTCTTATGTGTCTTCATATTTTGCTCATCACCTGGGTATGACCCGTGGTTGTCTTGCCTTGCCTGTGTATGTATCTACCCCGGTGGGCAATACTATTATTGTGGATCATGTATATCGATCTTGTCTGGTGATTATTAGGGGTCTGGAGACCCGAGTTGACTTGTTGTTATTGGGTATGCTAGATTTTGATGTGATTCTGGGTATGGATTGGCTATCTCTGTACCATGCTATCCTGGACTGTTATGTCGAGACAGTTATGTTGGCTATTCTGGTTGTTCCGAGGATTGAGTGGCGAGGTATGACCGACTATGTTCCTAGCAAAGTGATTTCCTTCCTAAAGGCCCAGCGGATGGTGAGGAAAGGTTGTTTATCGTACTTGGCTTTGGTGAGAGATGTTAGAGCTGAGACTCCTAGTCTTGATTCTGTGCCCGTTGTGAGAGACTTCCCAAATGTGTTTCCAGCAGACCTGTCGGGCATGCCGCCGGATAGGGATATTGATTTCGGTATTGATCTAATGTAGGGCACTCAGCCCATCTCTATTCCCCCGTATCGTATGGCACCATCAGAGTTGAAAGAACTAAAAGATCAGCTTCAGGAACTCCTAGATAAGGGGTTCATTCATCCGAGTGTGTCACCGTGGGGTGCCCCGGTCTTATTTGTGTAGAAGAAAGATGGCACAATGAGAATGTTCATTGACTACAGGCAGTTGAACAAGGTGACAGTGAAGAACAAGTATCCACTACTACACATTGATGATTTGTTTGATCAGCTCCAGGGAGCAAGGGTATTCTCTAAGATTAATCTCCGTTCAGGCTATCACCAGCTGAATATTAGGGATTCTGATATTATGAAGACAGCTTTCAAGATGAGATATGGGCATTATGAGTTTCTAGTTATGTTTTTTGGGCTGACTAATGCCCCAGCCACGTTCATGCATTTGATGAATAGCGTGTTTCGGCCATATCTGGATTCATTTGTTATCATTTTTATTGATGATATCCTGGTGTACTCACGTAGCCAGGAGAAGCATGCTCAGCATTTGAGAGTGGTATTACAGATATTGAGGGAGGAGAAGCTTTATGCAAAGTTCTCCAAGTGTGAATTCTGGCTTGGGTCTGTGGCTTTTCTAGGACACGTGGTGTCTAGTGATGGTATTCAGGTTGACCCAAAGAAGATAGAGGCAGTGCAGAGTTGGCCTAGACCATCCTCAGCCACGGAGATTCGGAGTTTTCTCGGTTTGGCAGGGTATTATCGACGGTTTGTCCAGGGTTTTTCATCTATTGCTTCGTCCTTGACCAAGTTAACGCAGAAGGGTGCACCATTTTGTATGATCGGACGAGTGTGAAGAGAGCTTTCAGAAGCTCAAGACAGCTTTGACCACAGCTCCAGTGTTAGTTTTGCCATCAGCTTCAGGTTCTTACATCGTGTATTGTGATGCTTCGAGAGTTGGGATCAGATGTGTGTTGATGCAGGAGGGTAGAGTCATTGCATATGCTTCTCGTCAGTTGAATCCTCATGAGAAGAACTACCACGTACATGATTTGGAGTTGGCTGCTATAATTCATGCTTTGAAGATTTGGAGGCACTACCTATATGGCGTATCTTGTGAGGTATATACTGATCATCGCAGCCTTCAGCATTTGTTCAAACAGAAGGATCTTAATTTGAGGTAGCAGAGGTGGCTTGAGTTGCTCAAGTATTATAACATTACCATTTTGTATCGTCTGGGGAAGGCCAATGTAGTGGCTGATGCTTTGAGCCGAAAGGTGGTGAGTATGGGTAGTTTGGCGTACATTCCAGTTGGGGAGAGGCCCTTTGCAGTTGATGTCCAGGATTTGGCCAATCAGATGGTGAGGTTAGATATTTCGGATCCTAGTCGGGTGTTGGCTTGTGTGGTATCTTGGTCTTCCTTGTACAACCGCATTAGAGAGCGCCAGTATGATGATCCGCATTTGCTTGTCCTTAAGGATAGAGCTCGGCATGATGATGCCAGGGGTGTGACTATTGATAGTGATGGTGTGTTGAGGATTCATGGTCGTATTTGCGTGCCCAATGTGGATGGGCTTCGGGAGTTGATATTGGAAGAAGCCCACAGCTCGCGGTATTCTATTCACCCAGGTGCCGCGAAGATGTATCAAGATTTAAGACAGCATTACTGGTGGAGGAGAATGAAGAAGGATATTGTAAGTTATGTAGCTCGGTGCCTCAACTGTTAGCAAGTCAAGTATGAGCATCAGAGGCCCGGTGGTGTACTTTAGAGTATGGATATTACCGAGTGAAAGTAGGAGAGGATTACTGTGGATTTTGTGAGTGGTCTCCCTCAGACAGCGAGGAAGTTTTGATTCGATTTGGGTGATTGTGGATCGGCTAACCAAGTCCGCGTACTTCATTCCGGTGTGTACCACCTATTCTTCTGAGCGGTTAGCAGAGATTTTCATTTGGGAGATTGTACGGTTGCATGGGGTCCCAGTTTCTATTATCTCAGATAGGGGTACTCAGTTTATTTCTTAGTTTTAGAGGACTTTTTAGCGAGAGTTGGGCACACAGGTAGAGTTGAGCACAACATTTCATCCACATACGGACGGGCAGTCCGAGCGTACCATTCAGATATTGGAGGACATGTCGCATGCCTGTGTTATTGATTTTGGAGGTTCTTGGACTGATTTCTTGCCACTTGCGGAGTTTGCCTACAACAACAGCTATCAGTCCAGCATTCAGATGGCACCGTATGAGGCCTTATATGGGAGACGTCGTAGATCTCCGGTTGGTTGGTTTGAGCCCGGCAAGGATAGGCTATTGGGGATAGAGTTGGTCCAGGATGCCTTAGATAAGGTGAAAGTGATCCAGGAGAGACTTCGTACAGCTCAGTTGCGCCAGAAGAGTAATGCGGACAAGAAGGTTCGAGATGTATCTTATATGGTGGGCAAGAAGGTCTTGTTGAAGTTTTCGCCTATGAAGGGCGTCATGAGATTTGGAAAGAAAGGGAAGCTGAGTCCACGGTTCATTGGCCCTTTTGAGATACTTAGAAGGATTGGGTAGGTGGCCTATATGCTTTCTTTGCCACCCAGCCTGTCGGGAGTTTACCCGGTATTTCATGTATCTATGCTTCGGAAGTATGTTGGGGACCCATCTCATGTGTTGGAGTTCAGTACAGTACAGTTGGATGATGATTTGACCAATGATGTGGAGCCAGTGGCTATCTTGGGTCGTCAGGTTCGGAGATTGAGGTCAAAGGATATAGCTTCGGTGAAGGTGTAGTGGAGAGTTCGGCCCATGAAGGAGGCTACTTGGGAGACCGAGCGTGAGATGTGGAGCAGATATCCTCACTTGTTTGAGACTTCAGGTATGTTTCTTGACCATCTCGAGGACGAGCATTTGTTTTAGTTGGGGAGGATGTGACGACCCGGCCCGTCGTCACGTGAGTTACCGCCCCATTTTCCCCCATATTATGTTGCTCTATGTTTCAATATCAGTATTTGAGTTGATCGGGTAGAATTGCATTGGTTTTAGTTGGAAAATGAGGCACTTAGCCTCTTAGAGGGAAGCTTGTTTTGGAAAAGTCAGTCAGAAGTTGACTATATAGTTAGAGGGCTCGGATGTGAATTTTGGTGATTTGGTTAGCTTCGAGGGATGATTTGTGACTTAGGAGTGCGATCGGAATTGAATTTGGAGGTCCGGTGTAGAATTAGTCTTGAATTGGCGAAGTTTGAATTTTGGCGAATTGCGGTTGATAGGAGAGATTTTGATCCGAGGGTTGGAATGGAATTTGGAGAGTTTCTATAGCTTCGTTAGGTGATTTTGGATATTTGTGCAAAATTTCAGGTCATTCGGACGTCGTTTGGTTGGGTTTTTGATCGAATGTGAGTTTCGGATGTTTGAAGAAAACTTAGGCTTGAATCCATGGTGAATGGATGATTTTTTGTGTTGTTTGACGTATTTTGATGATTGGAACAAGTTTGTACGATGTTTTGGGGTATGTTGGTGTTTTTGGTTGAGGTCCCGAGGGCCTCGGGGTGATTTTGGGTGGTTAAACGGAGGATTCGGAGTTGTTGCATGTTTCAGTCCTTGCTGGTTCTGTCATTTCAGCATCTGTGGAAAAGGGACCACATAAGCGGTTTCGCAGATGCAGCGTATTGGTCGCAGAACCGGTCCTGGAGGGACCAGGGCTTTCCGCAGAAACGGACGTAGATCCGCAAATGCGGAGATCGCAGAAGCGGTTATAGACCGCATAAGCGGTTCGGGGGATTTTAAGCCAGACCGCATAAGCGGTCACTTGGTCGCGTGTGCGGTGACTGCAGGTGCGGTTAATTAACCGCAGGAGCGGAAAGCGACCTTGAGTTTAAGTGAACAGTGTTCACAGATTTGAAAGAGAAGGAAAATATTTTGGACTTCGGCTAGGGCGATTTCTTGTGCGATTTTGAAAAGAATTCGAAGGGGTTCCATCAGGTATGAATCATTGGACTCGGATTATGTTATTATGGTATAAAAACATGGATTAAGCACTGAAATTTGAGGAATTAGAGGGTAAAAATGGAGGTTAGGGCTTGGAACTTAAGAGAGTTTAACTTTGAGCTTTGAAAGGGAAATTGAACCCCGATTTTGGTAAATTTTATATGTATAGACTCGTGGCGAGACGAGAAATCCGGTTATGTAAATTTCGTAATTTTTCGAGAAGTGGGCCCGGGGCTCGGGTTTTGCCAACTTCGTGATTTTTGGTATTTTTCGAATTCTTTTGATTGGGTTATGTTTCTTTAGCCTATTATAATGTATTCGTTGTGGTTTTGACCAGATTTGACGCGCGAGGAGGTGGATTCGAGAGGTAAAGGCATAGCGGACTAGTCTTGTGGCCGGTTTGAGGTGAGTAATAGATGTAGATGATGACCTGAGGGTTTGAAACCCCGGTATATCATACTGTGACGCTATATTGAGGTGAGACACGTACTCTACGGTGAGTGCGAGGTCGTTTGTGGTCGGGGGACTATGGCTTAGTCTGTCCGAGTGATGTTCATACTGTGTTATTGACTAAAAATTGATTGGTAAACATCCTACTTGGATTGCTATGAGCATATTTAGGCTGTGTGCCGATTATTTGGATCCCTTAGGGATTATTATCACTGTTTCCATGATGCTTA
>MU710323.1:8632-34650 GCA_026770625.1 Nicotiana glauca | reverse complement strand
GGGGGGGGGGGGAGAGGATGGGTTTCCCAAAAAAGAGAAAAAAGAAGACGGGAGGAGACCTCCAACAATAAAGCAAAAGCCTAAATTTTGGTTACAAACCTTTGTAATCGTCATTGTTGAATCAATAAAGATAGCTCTCATAGTTATCAACGACATTCCTTCCTTTTCCTTCTTTGCTCTTACAAGTACGGAACAATGTATCAAAGATGTAAGCTTATCATTTACGTTTGATGCCTTTTAATCATCCTAAGAAATGTTATATAAGCCCGGCGTCATTTGATTCTCGTATTTAATATGCTTAGATCTAGAGTTAATTATATTTGGCTAAAATTTATCCTCTATTTTCTTTATTAATTAGTTTAACGAAAAAGCTTATCATTTTTTGTCAAACAAAGGAATCATCATTTCCCCCTTCAAAATACTATCATAATTATGGCACTGTGATAAAATATATATACATTTAATCAATTATTTTCTAAAGAGCGTGCAAAGTCTGTGGACAAATAAAAAGTAAACAGGAGAATAAAGAAATTTTCACTTTAAAGAAATTCTTCATCTGGTCCAATCAGCATGCAAATCAAATGACTAGAAACAAAAAATTAAATGGCAAAACTTTCTTCGAGTAACCCCGAGGGGTAGCTTAACTGGTAAAGGCCCGAGGACAAATTTCTTCAGGTCGTCAGTTCGAGCCCCCGCAGGGCTACTGGAGGCATTATAAATCGGCCGCGTTTCGAGGGCCCCGTGGAACTAACCGTGGTGCACGCATTGAAACAGCAGGTTCCTGTGGGTACAACTAGTCGGGTTCGCAAAGCGATGCTCGAAAACCATGGTAAAAAAAAAAAAAAAAACTTTCTTCGAGTCTTCATTGCCTAGCTTTTGAAAATTACTATGTTAAGAAAGACATAAATATTACTCCCTCCAGTCCAAAATAAGTGATTTTTTAGATGTTTTCACACAAATTAAAAAATTCATCTTTTAACATTAATTAGCAATGAAATTGATCATATTAATCTTTACTATGTTACATAAATACTCCTAACACATACTCCAACATTATTTACTCCAAGGATAATGTATGAGAAAAATAATTAATTTATTCTTGAAATTTAAAAAAATTACTTGTTTTGAATCACAAAAAAAAAATCAAAAAATTACTTAGATCGGACCGAAGGGAGCAATAAATGATTAGACGATAGAATATTGTGCAAAAGATCAATGATTGAACACAAAAAAAGAACAGAGACGCCTAGATAGCATATAAATAAATTAACCATATCCTAGCTGGTCAGTTCTTGACTTAATTTGAGTAGTCCACCATTTACCAATTCCCTGTTTGTTTCCATTATTAAAAGTCACATGACATACTGAAACTGAATCACCAAAAGCTTTAGGAAGAGGAAGAGCCAAAGAGGCAATAATGAGGGCAGAAGAGTGAAAAGAAAAATGGTGACAAGTTAGTGTTTGTTTGCATGCCACTTGCTCATAGTTTTGATAAATATTGGGCCCATTACCTTTTCCTCTTCACCTCCTCCAAAGTGTTTTCCACACAACCCTAGAAATAGGGGCAGAGCTAAAATTATTTAGACACTTATATTTATATTAAATTTTTTATTAAATATATATAAATTCAGTAACTAACGCAAGTTATGAGTTTTGTGAAAAGTTTAAAATCCAACTATTCTCCATAGGGAAACAGCCTCTTAGATAAATGTATGGTAAAATTGCATACAATAGATCCTTATAGTCCAACTCTTCTTCGAAACCTCACGCATAATAGAAATATAGTGCACCAGGCTGTCCTTTTACTCTCCGTAGGGTCGTTATTGCTATCACCCACATGGACCTTAGTTCTTTTGTCTCCACTGCAAACATCATCAAATCAAACACTATATGCATTCTCAGCGTAAAACTAGGTTTCTTGTTTGTGTTTTGTGTGTGTATGATTGTGCTCGTTGTCATTGTTTCCATCAATGTTAAAAATATGTACAATACGTCTGCAAATTCATTCATTCTTATCTCAACAAAACCAGCCCATCTTTGGGTGAAAAAAATGTTTCACTATTCTATCTCCAGTTTGGTTTTATTGTTTTTGACCTTTTGTTCTTAGCTACATCTCTGTACTCTACTACCGTATCTCTTGGCCATCCCTCTAACATCTTTCTCAAGTAAACCCCAAAACATAAATGTTAGTAGATGTCATTTCTATCACTCTCTGTTGCCCTATGAAAGGTTTTTTTTTTTTTTTTGGGGTATTTTTATCCGTACGGCAAGTAGATATTGCAATGGACCGGTTTGTTGAATTTTGGCTTTCACATTTTTGGTCCAGCTATCAACCCATCGTTTGGTAGGAGGTACTAGAAAATATAATGCAAGCATTAGCTTTATACACTATTAATCTCTTGTTTGGTACATTTTTTCAACTTGTGTATAACTAATACTTGTATTAGTTATACGTCATATATGGCATTATCCTATGCATAAGTAATGCATAAAAAACCATGGCATTAGTAATACCAAGGATTTAATGCATGTATTAGCATGGTTAAAGACAAAATTGTCTTTAAAGTCTCTTAAAGCTAGAAAATATGGAGGGCATTTTTGTAAGCAACTATTTTTCTTAAAAATTATGCAATGCATTATTATTTTAATACACCACACCAAACAATAGATAAGAAATAATATTTGCATAATTAATGCTTGCATTACTAACACATGCATTACTAATACACCTTATTCCGCACTATTCTTATACACCCTACCAAACGACCCCTAATTTTTTGTTTTCTTTGAAATGATTTAAGTTATAAGCAGATCAGCGTGTGATAAGATTAGCTAATATATTTATCAAGTTAATTAATAATTACCACAAATAATTTACTTTAAATGTATACGTGACTGAATTATGTACGCAATACACCTTTAATTAATGCATAAAACTATAGTTTTCTTTAAGATAAGTCAAAGAATTCAAGTTTTGAAAATCATAGAAATTCTCCTGTCCAATTAGTGAGCTATATTGGTACGCGTTACATTTTACAATGGGTCCATATTTTGACTATGTGCAGACAGATTCATCTTAAATTTTCACTTATATATACAGAAGTGAATTAAAAAGAAACTCATGCTCAAGGGAAAAGTTTTCTATCTTTTACCACGTAGTAAATGAGACATTACTTTAATGAAATTTCATTCCTTTTAGTTTGGATTACACAGAAGTGCAGAAATGCACCACCGTAATTGCATGATTGTACTACTACTCTTTCGTGGCATCGTTTTACAGATTCTACAATAAATTTAATGATCAGCGCTTTACCTCATTTAAAAATAAAAATAAACACTATCTGACTCTTAGAAATAAATTGGATTAATATCATGCTTTTTGCTCACCCCACATTTATAATCCTGATAAGATCTTTGGATGATAAGAAAAAGAATTATATGTGCAAAATTATGATATGAAAGGTGCATGCGACATTGTCTGCAATTTCATGGGCTGAATTTCTTATGACCAATGAAGAGCACACAGAAGCTCTGTATGATAAGTCATGTTTGCTCTTCATCTTGATAAAGCAAGGTATATTTGCAAAATTATTTAAAATGACAAAATTTAAAAAGCAGCGTCAAGAAAGTCTATTTGTGCAATTCATTTAGCCATCAAAATCTGAATATATAAAAGAAACGAGTGGAATGTGGATCATCTCTTCCGAAATTGTGTTTAGAATATGTGTTAAAAACCCTTTTTATTGGGAAATGGACACAGCATAGCCACCCCTCAAAATACTACTACAACAACAACCACCCAATGAAATTTCACTAGTGGGGTATGGGGAGGTAGTGTGTACGCAAACCTTACTCCTATCCCGAAGAAATAGAGAAGCTGTTTCCGAAAGATCCTCGGCGCAAGAGGACAAAAAGCCAAAAGGAGGCAAAATCAGTAACACCACAGAAATGATAAGAAAAATAGATAAAATAGGGAAAATAGGTAAAATAGGAACTAACATAAAATCCAGAAAAAAAAATACAAAGCAAAAGTGAAATAGTATCCCTAACAAACTAATCCCACAAAGTTATGACATAAGACAAGACTCAACTACCTCCTAACCTACAACCTTAATATTCGACCTCCACATGTTCCTATCAAGTGCCATGTCCTTGGTAATCTGAAGCCTCGCCATATCCTGCCTAATTACCTCCCCCCAATACTTCTTAGGCCGCCCTCTACCTCTTCTCGTGCCCTCCACAACGCCGTTCGCACCTCCTTACCGGAGCATCTGGGCTTCTCCTCTGAACATGCCTAAACCATCTGAGCCTCGCTTCCCGCATCTTATCATCAATGGGAGCCACGCATACCTTCTCCCGAATATCATCATTCATAATCTTATCCATCCTAGTATGTCCACACATCCACCTCAACATCCTTATTTCTGCTACCTTCATCTTAAGGATATGCGACTTCTTAACAGGCCAACACTCAGCCCCGTACATCATGGCCGACCTAACCACTGCTTTATAAAACTTACCTTTGAGTATTAGTGGCACTCCCTTGTCGCACAATACTCCAAATGCTAACCTCCACTTCATCCATTCTACCCCAATGCGATATGTGACATCCTCGTCGATCTCCCATCCCCCTTGGATAACCGACCCAAGGTACTTGAAGCTGCCTCTACTCGGGATGACCTGTGATTCAAGCCTCACATTCACGCCCATTTTCCACCCCTCAAAATAATAGTCAGTAAATGCAAAACTTTTGTAAATTGATGTATATAATATACATTTTTTATGTAATTAGCATATATTCATTATATATTTGACTAGTGATTGTAATTATTTTTAGCCAACCGGCCAAATATATCAAAAACCCTTTACTTTATGGGTAAAAATAGCGTACGTGTGGTAGCCACTAAATAAGGTATTATTTATTTTTTATCTACCAATTTCAATGCTGAACAAAAATAGTCACTACTCTATTAAAATTAATATGAAAAGATATTTTTACCCTTTCTTCTATTTCTTTTATTCTCCAACCCTTCCTTTATATGCTTCAGAGCTAAAATATCAGAGCCAAAATTTCAGAGGCAAAACTTCACTCCCTCGGTATTAGTATCATTCCTTGCATGCGAATCATTGTTCGATTTTGTTCCTGTCCAGAGATTCTTTGTATGTAATTTGTTGCACTTAATATCTTCTCCTTTTTCATCTTCTCTGCATCAAGCCAACGAACTAGTATGTTTTTTATTTTTCTTTTATGCATTTTTCTTTTTGTATAACTCTAATAGCGATTAATGCTGTTTGGCATTAAGTATGTGTGAAATTTTAAAAATATTAATTATAACTTGATTCAGTGTGGAATAAGGAGCGGATTTTTGTTAGAAAGTTATTCAGAACTTTTTTATATTGAAATGTGTTTGTGGTTCAATCAATATATTTGATTATGTAAGGATATTTCATAACAATAGTCGTATGAATTCAAAAGCTAATTGTGTTTATGAATTTTTAGTTAACTGTGCTTCTATAAAAATTAAGGGCCAAGTGTCCTTAACTTTTGACCTTGGAAGTCGAAGTTCATGACCATGTGTCCTTAACTTTTGAACTTGAAACTTGAAGTTCAGGACCAAGTGTCCTTAACTTTTCAACTTGGAACTCTAAGTTAAGGACCAAATGTCCTTAACTTTTGAACTTGAAACTTGAAGTTCAGGACCAAGTATTCTTAACTATTGAACTTGTAAGTCCTTAATTTTAAGATGCATTTTACTAAGGTCCTAGATTTTAGTCCTAATTTTTTGTGTTATTTTTCCATCTTTATAGTGTGCTAATGGAAGGCGATCATGTTTTTGAGTTTGATATTTGGCGTAATTCGAATGGCTATTGGAAAGGAGATTTACAGTATAAGGAAACAATAAAAAGTTTCTTGTCGAACAGGCAATGGAAGAAGTTGAGGGATGGTATTTTCGGAAACTTTTTTCGATTAAAAATGTGAAGTTCTATTTTAAACTTATTCATTGTGTGTTACTTTCAAAAATTGTAAGCAATGACCCTAATTTAATGCGTTCAAGATTTTTAACCATGAAGTACAGTTTACACATGAAGTATTTCAAATAATTACTGGTTTAAAATATTCTTCTTCAGTGGATTTCACAGTTTTGCATGAAAAAAGATAATAAACTTTCGAAAGTCTACTTCCCTAGAAAAGATAGAATTGAGTTAGGCAATATATTTAATTTTCTTACTAGTCACCCAGATGGTACAATTGCATCATTTGTAGGTAGCGATGATGATGCGGTGAAGTTGGCAATAATTTATTTTGTTGAATCTGTTTTGATGGAGAAGCGGAAGAATCAAAATGTGTCTGAGCAGCTAATGAAAATTGTAGATGACAATGAACCCTGCTCTTCTTTCAAATGGGGCTCTCTTTGTTATAAAACGTTAGAAAAATCATTGAAGAGTTGTTTGAAGCCCAATGAGAATGAGAAAGAGAAAGATAAAGACTATACTTGGCTTCCCTTTCGCTTTTTATGTTTGGATTATGGAAGTATTCCTAATTTTCTAGGAAAAATAATTTGTGAACTTCATAGAATGTGGGTATCCTCGGATGTTTGCTATTTAGATATGAAATTCCCACAATATGATTCTCTGTATAAAAAATACTTCCATATTGACAATGTAAGTTAATCTGATTACTAGCTATTTCTTTTGTTTATGTATTTTAGTTCTGAATACTTAAGTTTTTTCTTATATAATAGTTGTATAAGTTGATCGAGGTGGCACCATTTATTCCTATTGAAGAAGATACGAAGCCTGTTAGAGTGCATGAGCTATTGTCTCAAGATCAAAGTGCAATGCCTTCCTCCACACAATTTGATGAAGTCTTGCTTAAGGAAATTACTAAAGTAGGTCTTCTGTCTTTGAATAACATTAGTTTTTTATTTGATTATTTTTTCTTAAGAGACTTTTTTGTTTTTATGGTTTTTGATTCAGATATTATCGGAGAATTTTAAAAAGGATAAGCACGTAGAAATTACTAGAATAAATAAAAAAATCTCTGTATAGAAAAAAGATTCAAAATGACATCAACGTAATATCATTTATTTCAGTGCTTGTAATTCTAAGTTAAGGACACTATGTCCTTAACTTTTGAGCTTGTTAGTCTAAGTTCAGGACCAAGTGTCCTTAACTTTTGACCTTGAAACTTGAAGTTCAGGACCAAGTGTCCTTAACTTTTGAACTTGAAACTTGAAGTTAAGGACCAAGTGTCCTTAACTTTTGTACTTGTAACTTGAAGTTTAAGACTACCTGTCATTAACTTTTTAACTTAATTTCTTTCACGGGATTTAAAGAAAGACCTAGAATAAAAAAATAGATACTTTGTCGAAGATTCTTCTCAAACCTGATGAAAAGAACATAGAGAGAGAACTTATTGTTCTAATTAACAAAGATGCAGGTGATAATCAATGTGATGATATAGATGTGCATGCAGAAGATCATTATGAAAGCCATTATTGAGATGCGCATCTAAAAGATAAAACTGATATTGGCACTGAAGTTGGGAAAGGTTAGATATAAATTTGTTTTCAATAAAATTTATATTCAATAGCATAAGATATATATAAACTTTTTTGTAATTACAAATATATGTAGAATCTATTGATGGAGTGGAAGTTCAAGATGGAGTGGAGTTCAAGATATAGTAGAATATCAAGACCAGAAAAATCCAAAATAGACAGGACTATCAGAAATAATTTGTAAATGTGGTGTGCAATCTCAAGATTTAGAAAATCCATTGGGAACAAGTGTAAGTGAGATTGTATGCAAATGTGTTGAAGGAATATATGATCTCTCTACACCTCTCTCACTTAAAGAGAAATTTGGAATTCAAAATGATGCCAATCAAGGTTAGATGGAATTTTCATGATATGTTGAATGTTAGTTTTAGTAAACTATTAGTAAAGGGAATTAATTGTAAATGTTATAGAATCTTTTAAAGTTGCAAGGGAAGAAAATGGAGCGCTATATCAAGAGAGAAGTGGAGGACAATCTTAAGACTTATAAAATACCCAAGGAACAAGCATAAGTAAGATTATTTGCAAATGTATAGAAGGAACATATGATCTCTCTACACCTTGCTCTCTTACCGAAAATATTTTTTTATATAAAGTTGCCCAGACAACCGTCTAGGTTGTGTTGTATTAAAAAAAGCGCAAGAAGATAATGATTTAACTGGCATGACCGTGACAGTTGCAAAAGGTTAGAAGGAGTATTTTTTTAAAAATTTTATACATGTTTGTTTTAATAAAAGATTAGTAACAAGTACTATTTATGTTAGCTATTGAAATATTTTGCAGAATCTTGTGAACTTGCAATCTAAGATCATGGAGAACAGTTGCAAGATAAAGTAAATGCACAGTTGCAAGATAAAGAAAATGCAACCAATATGTCAGGTCGATTGTCTGTTGAAGAAGCACAAGAAGGCAGCGTAGACAACATAGGTATTGATTTTGTCCTAAATATTATATCCATAATTAAAATTGCTAGTACATTTAAAAAATTATGTCCTTAGTTTTTGTCTCTTCATTTGACAATTCGTTCTAGAATTGACGACTTGCAGCAAACTAATGTATATGCAGTGGTGTCTGCAAAGCAAAACAAAAATGAAGCCTCTAACCATTATACTAGGAAAAGGAAGAGAGATAGTATTAGTTTTGATGGTCCATAATTTTCTATTCTTACTCCTACTCCTCTAACTACACAAATGAGTATTGATGAGTTTATGTCTGTGGAGGTTGAAGGAAATGTTGACGAAGCTCTTGGTCGAGGGAGAAAGAATAATAAGCTTAGTTGGCAATTGAAATCTCCTTTTGAACAGGAAAGAAAAACAAGAACATCGATGGCGCACAATGCAAATACTCCCAAGAATACGGGCTGGATAAAATCAAAATATACCCGTACATGTATTTTTCATTATGCCAAATATGATACAAACTTATTGAAGAAATTTATTGGGTGGTTGGTCAAGCAGAAAAGGAAAGGTCGCAAAAAAGCGTAAGCCCCTAAATGTATTCATTATTTGTTAATTGCTTAAATTCGTGTCTTGAACTTGTAATTTTAAATTCCTAAAGTTAAGTGTCCTTAACTTTTGAACATTCAAAGTTTAGGATCTGTTGTACTTAACTTTTGAACTTAAAACTCGAAGTTTAGGACCAAGTGTCCTTAAATTTTGAACTTGTCACATTGATGTGTCCTTAAGTTTTGAACTTAAAACTTGAAGTTCATGACCTATTGTCCTTAACTTTTGAATTTGGAACTCAAAGTTCAGGACCTTTTGTCCTTAACTTTTGAACTTCTTAGCCTAAGTTCAGGACTAGATGTCCGTAATTAGGAAATGAGGACTAACTTCTAACTTTGATAGTTTCAAAATTTTCAGGGGAGAAACTGACATATATGCTGACAATAATAGTGTGAGTAAGAATCCATATAAATTGTACCATCAAAGAACCAGTAGCAAAATGTTCTTCCTTGAGCTTTCAGATAGTAGATTTGTACTTGATAATAAGGTTTGATAATTCGCAAGGCATTTATTTTCTTTATTCTTAATTTATTATTTTTTAATTATTTATGACTGATGGATTTGTTTTAATTTTTTTTGCTTTTTATGAAGCATATTGACATTGCCCTGTATTATTTGAGAAAGAAGGAATGCTACCATCCTCGCGCCCATCCTTTTCATTACACAACTACAGATATATTTTTTGATAGCTATATGGTGCTTGTATATAAGGATTTTAATGAAGATGCTACAGATGAGTTTTGGCGTGGTGATAATTAATTATTTCTGACACCGTATATATGGGGTAACAGTCGTAGATGTGGAATTGCTTGGACTAAGGTTGACAAAATCTTTTTTCCATATCGGCTTCCTTAAGAATATGATGACGTTGTGACATATTTTCTTTTAGAGGTATTGGATGTAATGACCCGACTGGTCATTTTATATTTTTAAACCCCGTTCCCTTAAATAAAACTTTTTGCACTTGCTTTAGCTAATTTATGACTTGCGGGGACGGATGGTTCGGAAGTTAGAAGAGTTTTGGGCAAGAATAAGTCTAGCTGCTTCTTTAAGTTCTTTAAAAAGAGTCAAGTTTGACTTCGGTCAACATTTTGGGAAAACGGACCCGGAATCGTGATTTGACAATTTCTGAGGGTCCGTGGAAAAATATGGGACCTGGGCGTATGCGCGGAATCGAATTTCGAAGTCCCTAGCCCGAGTAATGAATTTTTATGTGAAAATGTTAAGTTAAAGTTTCAAAGATTTAAATAAACTAAGAAATCATTGTTTTCCTAGGTATCTGGTTCATATTTCGATTCCGAAACTTGGTACGAGTCTGAAATATCAGTTAAGACTTGCCCATAAAATTTGATGTCAATCCGAGTAGTTTAAGGGCGTTTTGACCCGTTGGAGGAGAATTAGGAACTCGTAGTTCAATAATTTAATTCATTTGGTTTTGGGGTTAATTCCTCGATATAGCATTGTTTTGAGTGTTTCGAGGGTTCGAGTAAGTCTGTCTCGTGATTTTAGACTTTTCGGTATGTTCGGATAGGGAACGGGAGCCCCGAGCGTCAAGCGAGCGAGGTTCGAGTGAAGTTAAAACATTTGAAAATGACTGAAGCTTGATGCTTCTGTCATAACCGCATCTGCGGTTCTTGGACCGCAGAAGCGGGACCGCATATGCGGTCATTTGATTGCAGAAGTGGAGAAGGGGCAGGCCAGGGGAAACCGCAGAAGCGGTTCCGCCTATGCGGCCCCCAGACCGCAGAAGCGGTCCAGCCCCAATTTCCAAAAGCCGCAGAACCGGCCATTTTCCGCAAAAGCAGATTCTGCAGAAGCGGAAATACTTCCGCAGATGCGAAAATAGCTGGGGATAGAAGGGTTCATTTAATACGAGCACAAGCTCATTTCTCTCAACACTTAGGCGATTTTGGTGATTTCAAAGAGGAGGGTTCAACATAACATTGCAAGGTAAGTGGTCCCCACTCACTTTTAGTTCAAATACATAAATATTTGGTAGATTCAATACTAAAAATTAGGTAAAATCAAGGGATTAGAGCTAGACCTAGGGTTTAAGGAAAAACTAAGATTGTAGCACGTAATTTGCCATGTAATGAACTAGAAATCATATATTTGTGACCCTTAGGCGATAGAGAACAACTTCCTTAAAAAAAATCTCGGAATTCGGGATCGTGGGCCCGGGGTCAGAATTTAGGAAACTTGTGTTAATGGTTAGAAAATTGCCTAAATAGTTAGAATTCGATTTTGTAAGCCTTTATTTACTAGTTCTTACTTCGTTTGATTAGTTTGGGATTGCTTGTCTTCGAGTTAAAGACTTGGGATCGTTCTTGGAACTTAGGAGTGCACTTTGGAGTGAGGTGAGTCTCCTTTCTAACCTCGTAAGAGTGAAATGTCCCCATAGGTATAATAAACAACCAAATTGCTTATATGTGGGGGCTACGTACGTATCAAGTGACGAGAGTCCGTGCGTAGCGACTATATGACAGTCCGGGTAGTCTAGGATCCTAAAGCATGTTATATGTGAAATATCTGTAATCTTGTTGGCTGTTGAATTGCTTAGGCCCTAACGAGTTGGTCACTAAAATCCTAAAAGGATTCAATTTCATTTATTCTGGAATTATTCAAAAGAGAATTGATTCGTACTTGGAAAAACATGTATTCTTATGTGTACCTGCGTCGCATGGATGATTCGCGAGCAGGGCGATTGTTATTTATATTTTTACCGCATCGCACGTATGATTCGCGAGCGGGGTAATAAATACATCTATGGTTCGAGTCGTTCGACCTTCACCAATGCACATTTACTTTTCTGTTCGATCGGGCTGTACGTTCCTCGGTGGTTATTTGTGTATGAGTTATCTAGCTTCTACTTGCGGCTAAAATTCCAGGCTTGCTTGAATATTTAAATATGAATGGACATACTTTATGAAAGGTTAACAGAAGAATTTCTAATTCAAATTTAAAAGTTTTACGACTTGAGTTATACTTGCTTGTTTAAACGATTCTCATTATTTCTTAACCTTTGTAAGTATCAAGTTGACCTCTCGTCTCTACTTTTTCGAGATTAGGCGGCATACTTACTGGGTACATGTTGTTTATGTACTCATGCTACGCTTCTGTACTTAAATGTACAGGATTTGAGGCAGGTGGATCTGGACACTACTCTGGTGCGTATCAGTGAGCACCCTTGAGACTTCTACGGTGAGCTGCTTCTCCTTCATGCCGATCCGCAGCCAAAGAAGTCTTTCTCTGTATTTTTGTTTTTATCTATCCTGATTCAGAAAGTAGGATAGTATATTATTCTTTTGTGTATATTCTACTAGTTGCCCGTAGCTTGTGACACCAGGTTCTGTCACATACGTTAGTAGACATTCATTTTTGGGTTGTATAACTATATTTTTACAGTGTTATCACTCTTGGCTTTAGCCTTGTCTTTGAAAAATCTTTTATGCTTAGTTTTAGTAAAGGTTGAACAACGAGAACTTATTTATACTTCCGCGTTGGTGCTCGACAACGGTGTCGGGCGCCATCATGACTATTATGCAAAATGGGTCGTGACAACATGGTATCAGAGCACTAGGTTCACGTAGGTCTCTCAAGTTATGGGCAAACCTAATAGAGTCTTGTAAATCGGTACGGAGACGTCTGTATTTATCTTCGAGAGGCTATAGGGTGTTAGGAAATACTACTTTTTATTCATTTTCCATCGTGCAGTGCTCAGTGTACTAAATTTCCTCTTCTATTCTCTCACAGCTGGTGAGGACTCGTACCGCCGACATTCCGGACCCGGGAGGAGCTGCTCCCCCCATTGCTAGAGGCCGAGGTAGAGGCCGGGGGAGGACACCGGCCCATGCTAGGGGACGAGGGCATCCCAGAGATATTCCCGTTGCACCACCGGCAGACCCTGCGAGGGATCCCACTATTGAGGAGCAGGGCGAGGCGCCCGCAGCTGTGCCTACTCCGGCAGATTTCATGATTGCGCCGGGATTTCAGGAGGTCATGGGTCGTATGCTCGGTTTATGGACACTATGACTCAGGCTGGTTTATTTCCAGCAGACCCAGCTACTTCGCAGGCAGGAGGGGGAGCACAGACCCCTACTACTCAGGCTCCAGGTCATGCAGCTACGGTATATCAGACTCCGGGTGCACCACCCGCAGAGGGGTTTAGCCAGTTGCTGTAGTGGCATCCCAGCCTAGGCCAGTTGTGGAGTTCGATCCGCAGAAATTACTAGACAGATGGACTAGACTTCACCCTCCAGTCTTCGGGGGTGAATGTTATGAGGATGCCCAGAACTTTATTGACAGGTGTAGGGACAGACTGCTAAGATGAGGATATTGGAGTCACATGAAGTCGACTTCACTAATTTTCAGCTTGAGGGAAGGGCCCGTAGATGGTGGCAGTCCTATGCACATAGTAGGCCAGCAGATTCTCCTCCCCTCACCTAGGGTCAATTTACTCAGTTATTCCTTGATCGATACATTCCACCCTCTGAGAGGGAAGAGCTGTGTCATCAGTTTGAGCATCTAGAGCAGGGTCATATGTCAGTGACCGATTATGAGGCGAGGTTCTCAGAGCTGTCCCGCCATGCACTCATGATACTTCCCACAGAGACAGAGAGAGTGCAGAGGTTTGTTGCGAGATTACACCCCACTATCCGATCTGGTATGGCCCGAGAGGTAGAGATGGGCACAGGGTACCAGCTAGTGATTGAGATCGCCCGCAGGATTGAGGGCTACCATATGAGAGGTAGAGAGAAGATGCAGCAGGACAAGAGGGCCAGATTCTCCGGAGAGTTCAGAGGTGCCCCAGCTAGGGGTATAGGTCAGTTCGGGAGGGGTCAGCCCAGCAGGCCCCCATACTCAGCACCACTACCCCCTCCCCGAGGTGCTCTAGCGAGGCCTTATTTCAGTGCGATGCCGGAGATTTCTTACCGCCTACCAGCCATTCAGGGTCCTTCCAGCGGGTATTCTGGTTATCATAGTTCTTCCAGTGCTCATTCCAGCGCCACACTAGAGAGTTCGTATCGCCCACAGGCCATCCAGGGGTCTTCTAGTGGGTATTCAGGTCAGCAGGCTCAGACTTCAGGGCATCAGGCTATGGTACCGAGGGGGTGTTACGAGTGTGGAGATCCAGGTCATATGAAGAAGACTTGTCCTAGACTTCGGGGCAAGGCGGTGTAGCAGGGTCAGCAGTCCATGGTTCCAGCACCAGCTGCCCAGCCATCTAGAGGTAGAGGGTAGACTGGTAGAGGTCGTCCCCGGGGTGGAGGCCAGACAGGGAGAGGTCAGCCAGCTACTACTCCGTCAAGTGGAGGCCAAACTACCGGTGCTCCGGCTAGGTTCTATGCTCTTCCAGCTAGGCCAGATGCATTGGCCTTAGATGGCATAATCACAGGTATTATTTTCGTCAGCGATAGAGGCACTTCAGTATTGTTTGATCCAGGGTCTACTTATTCATATGTGTCATCTCTATTTGCTCGATTCCTGGTCACTTCTCCTGGGCCTTTGGGTGTTTCTATTCATATGTCCACTCCTGTGGGTGATTCTATGGTTGTAGACCGGGTCTACCAGTCTTGTGTAGTTACCTTCTGTGGGTTTGAGACTAGAGCAGATCTTCTGTTGCTCGATATGATTGATTTTGAGGTTATCCTGGGCATGGATTGGTTATCTCCATATCACGCCGTTCTAGATTGCCATGCCAAGACTGTTTCAATAGTGATGCTAGGGTTGCCGATATTGGAGTGGAAGGGTTCCGCAATTGATGCGCCTAGCAGGGTTATTTCTTTCCTGAGGGCTCAGCGCATGGTAGAGAAGGGATGTTTGGCTTATCTAGCTTATGTGCAAGACACCATCGTAGAGTCTCCGATGATTGAGTCAGTGCTAGTGGTCCAAGAGTTCGCCGATGTTTTTCCTTCTGATCTTCCTGGCATGCCTCCGGATCGTGATATTGGTTTATGTATTGATTTGGCTCCAGGCACTCAGCCTATATCTATCCCGCCATACTGTATGGCTCCTAAGGAGCTGAAGGAGCAGTTGGAGGAGTTGTTAGCAAAGGGGTTTGTTAGGCCCAGTGTATTGCCCTGGGGTGCACCAGTGCTATTCGTGAAGAAGAAGGATGGGACTATGCGGATGTGCATTGATTACCGCCAGCCAAACAAAGTCACCATCAAGAACAAGTATCCATTGCTCCGTATTGATGACTTGTTTGACCAGCTGCAGGGTGCTAGGGTGTTCTCTAAGATCGACTTGAGGTCAGGGTATCATCAGCTGAAGATTCGGGATTCGGATGTTTCGAAAACTGCATTCAGGACTAGGTATGGTCACTATAAGTTTCTGTTGATCTCCTTTAGCTTGACTAATGCTCCAGCGACATTTATGGATTTGATGAACAGGGTGTTCAGGCCTTATATTGATTCTTTTTTCATCGTCTTCATTGAGGACATCTTGATATACTCACATAGCCTGGGGGAGCACGAGCAGCATTTGAGAGTAGTGCTTCAGACCTTGCGAGAGTAGCAGCTTTATGCTAGGTTCTCCAAGTGTGAGTTCTGGCTGGAGTCAGTAGCATTCTTGGGGCATGTAGTGTCGGGAGAGGGTATTAAGGTGGATCCTAAGAATATTGAGGCAGTTCAGAGTTGGCCACGTCCTACTTCAGTGACCGAGATTAGGAGTTTTTTGGGGTTAGCAGGTTATTATCGGCGATTTGTGCAGGGCTTTTCATCTATTGCATCACCTCTAACCAGATTGACCCAAAAGAGTGCTCCATTCTATTGGTCTGATGATTGTGAGGAGAGCTTCCAGAAGCTCAAGACGTCTTTGACTACGACACCAGTTCTTATATTGCCTTCCGGTTCAGGGATGTATACAGTGTATTGAGATGCTTCTCGCGTTGGCTTGGGATGTGTATTGATGCAGGAGGGGCGAGTTATTGCATATGCTTCACGTTAGCTGAAGATTCATGAGAAGAATTACCCAGTGCATGATTTGGAGTTGGCGGCGATTGTTCATGCTCTTAAGATATGGAGGAATTATTTGTATGGAGTGTCATGTGAGGTTTATACAGACCATCGCAGCTTGCAGCATTTGTTCAAGTAGAGGGACCTTAATTTGAGGCAGCGCGGGTGGCTTGAGTTACTAAAGGATTATGACATCACCATTCTTTATCATCCAGGTAAGGCGAATGTGGTCGCGGATGCCTTGGGCAGAAAGGCGGAGAGTATGGGTAGCTTGGCATTCATTCCTGTTGAGATGAGACCATTAGCTTTGGATATTTAGTCTTTAGCTAACACACTTGTGAGATTGGACGTTTCGGATCCCAGCCGGGTCCTAGCATTTGTGGTTGCTCAGTCTTCATTATTAGGGTAGATTAAGTCCCGACAGTTCGATGATCCACATTTGGTGGTTCTTAGAGAGACGGTACTTCAGGGAGGTGCCAAGGAGGTTTCTATTGGCGAGGATGGTGTGTTACGGCTTCAGGGCCGCGTATGCGTTCCTAATGTTGATGGCTTGAGAGAGAGGATTCTAGAGGAGGCCCAAAGTTCGAGTTATTCCATCCATCCGTGTGCCACGAAGATGTATCGTGACTTGAGACAGCACTACTAGTGGCGGAGGATGAAGAAGGACATAGTGGGGTATGTTGCTAGATGTTTGAATGGCCAGCAGGTCAAATATGAGCACCAGAGGCCAGGTGGCCTACTTCAGCAGATGCCCATTCCGGAATGGAAGTGGGAGCGCATTACCATGGATTTCGTGGTTGCCGCGGACTCAGCGGAAGGTTGATTCAATATGGGTTATTGTGGATAGGTTGACCAAGTCGGCCCACTTCATTCCGGTAGAGACTACTTATACAGCGGAGAGATATGCTCAGATTTACATTTGGGATATAGTCAGGTTGCACGGTGTGCCGGTTTCCATCATATCGGACAGAGGCCATCACTTCACTTCCCATTTATGGAGAGCTGTTCAGAGTGAGTTGGGGACCCACGTAGAGCTCAGCACGGCATTCCATCCTCAGACCGACGGGCAGTTAGAGCGGACAGTTCAGATTTTAGAGGATATGCTTAGATCATGTGTGATCGACTTTGGAGGACAGTGGGATCAGTTCTTGCCCTTGGCAGAGTTTGCATACAATAATAACTATCAGTCCAGAATAGAGATGGCCCCGTATGAGGCATTGTATGGTCGGCGTTGTCGTTCTCCTATTGGGTGGTTTGAGCCCGGTGAGGCTAAGTTACCTGACATAGATTTGGTACAGGATGCCTTGGATAAAGTAAAGTTGATTCAGGAGAGGCTCCACACAGCTCAGTCCAGCCAGAAGAGTTACGCGGATCAGAAGGCACGTGATATATCATTCACGATTGGCGAGAAGGTTCTCTTGAAAGTCTCGCCAATGAAGGGCATTATGAGATTTGGGAAGAAGGGCAAGCTAAGCCCAAGGTTTATTGGCCCCTTTGAGGTATTGAGGCAAGTTGGAGAGGTTGTTTATGAGCTTGCCTTACCTCCCAGTTTATCAGGAGTTCATCCAGTCTTCCATGTATCGATGCTTCGAAAGTATCATGCCGACTTATCACATGTGTTGGATTTCAGTACCATTCAGTTAGATGAGAGCTTGGGCTACGAGGAGGATCCAGTTGCCATTGTTGGTAGGCAGGATCGCCAGTTGTGGTCCAAGAGGATTTCTGCGGTAAGAATCCAGTGGAGGGGCCAACCGGTCAAGGAGGCGACCTGGGAGTCCGAAGAGGACATGCAAAACCGATATCCCCACATATTCAGCAGTCCAGGTACTTCTCTTTGTCCGTTCGAGGATGAACGTTTGTTTAAAAGGTGGAGAATGTAACGACCGGACTGGTCATTTTGCATTTTTGAACCCCGTTCCCTTAACTATAACTTCCCGCACTTGCTTTAGCTAATTTATGACTTGCAGGGACAGGTGGTTCGGAAGTTAGAAGAGTTTTGGGCAAGAATAAGTCTAGTTGCTTCTTTAAGTTCTTTAAAAAGAGCCAAATTTGACTTCGGTCAAAATTTTGGGGAAACGGACCCAGAATCGTGATTTGACAATTTCTGAGGGTCCGTGGGAAAATATGAGACCTGGGCGTATGTCCATAATCGAATTCCGAGGTCCCTAGCCCGAGTAATGAATTTTTATGTGAAATTGTTAAGTTAAAGTTTCAAAGATTTAAATAAACTAAGAAATCATTGTTTTCCTAGGTATCGGGTTCGGATTTCGATTCCGAAACATGGCACGAGTCCTAAATATTAGTTAAGACTTACCCGTAAAATTTGGTGTCAATCCGAGTAGTTTAAGGGCGTTTTGACCTGTTGGAGGAGAATTAGGAACTTGAAGTTCAATAATTTGATTCATTTGGTTTTGGGGTTGATTCGTCAATTTAGCGTTGTTTTGAGTGTTTCGAGGGTTCGAGTAAGTCCGCCTCGTGATTTCAGACTTGTCGGAATGTTTGGACGGGGCACGGGAGCCCCGAGCGTCAATCGAGCGAGGTTCAAGTGAAGTTAGAAAATTTGAAAATCACTAAAGCTTGCTGCTTCTGTCATAACCGCATCTGCGGTTCGTGGACAGTAAAAGTTGGACCGCAGATGCGGTCATTTGATCGCAGAAGCGGAGAAGGGGCAGGCCAGGGGAAACCGTAGAAGCGGCCCAGAGACCGCAGAAGCGGTTCCGCCTATGCAGCCCCCAGACCGAAGAAGCGGTCCAGCCCCAATTTCCAAAAGCCGCAGAACCGGCCATTTTCCGCAAAATCGGATTCCGCAGAAGCGGAAATACTTCTGCAGATGCGAAAATAGCTGGGGACAGAAGGGTTCATTTAATACGAGCTCAAGCTCATTTCTCTCACATTTCTCTCAACACTTAGGCGATTTTGGTGATTCCAAAGAGGAGGGTTCAAAATAACATTGCAAGGTAAGTAATCCCCACTCACTTTTAGTTCAAATACATAAACATTAGGTTGATTTAACACTAAAAATTAGGTAAAATCCAGGGATTAGAGCTAGACCTAGGGTTTAAGGAAAAACTAAGATTTTATCACGTAATTTGCCATGTGATGAACAAGAAATCATATATTTGTGATCCTTAGGCTATAGAGAACAACTTCCTTCGAAAAATCTCGGAATCCGGGCTCATGGGCCCGGGGTCTGAATTTAGGAAACTTGTGTTAATATTTAGAAAATATCCTAAATAGTTAGAATTCGATTTTGTAAGCCTTTATTTACTAGTTCTTACTTCGTTTGATTAGTTAGGGATTGCCTGGCTTCGAATTAAAGACTTGGGCTCGTTCTTGGAACTTGGAAGTGCACTTTGGAGCGAGGTAAGTCTCCTTTCTAACCTTGTAAGAGGAAAATGTCCCCATAGGTATAATAAACAACCAAATTGCTTATATTCAGGGGCTACGTACGTATCAAGTGATGATAGTCCGTGCGTAGCGACTATATAATAGTCCGGGTAGTCTAGGATCCTAAAGCATGTTATATGTGAAATATCTGTAATCTTGTTGGTTGTTGAGTTGCTTAGGCCCTAACGAGTTGGTCACTAAAATCTTAAAAGGATTCAATTTCATTTATTCTGGAATTATTAAAAAGAGAATTGACTCGTACTTGGAAAAGCATGTATTCTTATGTGTACCTGCGTCGCATGGATGATTCTCTAGCAGGGTGATTGTTATTTATATTTTTACCACGTCGCACGTATGATTCATGAGCGGGGTAATAGATGCATCTATGGTTCGAGCCGTTTGACCGTCGGCAGTGCACATTTACTTTTCTGTTGGATCGGGCCGTACGTTCCTCGGTGGTTATTTGTGTATGAGTTATCTAGCTTCTACTTGCGGCTAAAATTCCAGGCTTGCTTAAATATTTAAATATGAATGGACATACTCTATGAAAGGTTAACAGAAGAATTTCTAATTCAAATTTGGAAGTTTTACGACTTGAGTTATACTTGCTTGTTTAAATGATTCTCATTATTTCTTGACCTTAGTAAGTATCAAGTCGACCTCTTGTCTCTACTTCTTCGATATTAGGTGGGATACTTACTGGGTACATATCGTTCATGTACTCATGCTACGCTTCTGTACTTAAATGTACAGGATTTGAGGCAGGTGGATCTGGACACTACTCTGGTGCGCATCAGTGAGCACCCTTGAGACTTCTACGGTGAGCTGCTTCTTCTTCATGCCGATCCGCAGCCGAAGAAGTCTTTCTCTGTATTTTTGTTTCTGTCTATCCTGATTCAGACAGTAGGGTAGTATATTATTCTTTTGTGTATATTCTACTAGTTGCCCGTAGCTTGTGACACCAGGTTCTGACACACATGTTAGTAGACATTCATTTTTGGGTTGTATAACTACATTTTTACAGTGTTATCACTCTTGGCTTTAGCCTTGTCTTTGAAAAATCTTTTATGCTTAGTTTTGGTAAAGGTTGAATGGTGAGAACTTATTTATAATTCCGCGTTGGCTGGCCCGACAACGGTGTCGGGTGCCATCATGACCTATTATGGAAAATGGGTCATGACATTGGACTTGAATGAGAAAAAGATTGATGTGTACAGTTCCATATATAGTGAGCCATATGAGGCAGGAATGAATCACATTGAAATGTATGCATGCATGATCCCCCAATTGCTAAAGTTCTCACAGTTTGAGAAAAATCACAAGTCTTTTGGAAATGCATTCAACAAATTTGATATTCAGTGGCAAAGATCACCACATCAAACTGAATCGTACATCATGTCATTTATTATATAATTATATGTACTTTAGATTTATTTTATTAAAGATATTATTTAATTGTCTCCATATCTTACATTTTTCTTAGGATTGATTGTGGTGCGTTCTTAATCAAGTATGTGGAGTTGTTGATGATGGGAAAGGATGTGGAGAAATTCCAACCTGAAGACATAACAAACCTTAGAAAAGAACTTGCAGCAAATCTTTGGGCACATGGAGAGTGAAAAAGAAATTCTGGTTATGATACACCACCAGAAAACATCGGCGACAACTATGATAGTGAAAATGAAACTTGCTGCCCAAAGGAGTTGTAGTTTAGTTGTAAAGAAAGTTAGTTATTGTTGATTTTTTGTATAAAATTGCTTTAAACACAACACTTTTATTTTGTTTGCATAGCATAATTTTTTGTCACAACTTTGCCAAATTATAGTTTCAGAAGTAATATGAAGGCATCATGTTATTAATTTCTTTGTTTCTATCAAGTATTGGTTTGTCTATTTGCAATCCCTAAATTAAGTGTATTGCACTGTAAGTACCAGTTAAGGACCAAGTGTTCTTAACTTTTGAACATGAAAATCGAAGTTCAGGACCAGATGTCCTTAACTTTTGAACTTGAAACTTGAAGTTTAGGACCATATGTCCTTAATTTTTGAACTTGAGACTTGAAGTTCAGGACCAAGTGTCCTTAACTTTTGAACTTCAACTTGAAGTTCAGGACCAAGTGTCCTTAACTTTTGAACTTGGAATTCAAAGTTAAGGACCAAATGTCCTTAACTTTTGAACTTGGTCTCTAAGTTAAGGATCAAGTGTCCTTAACTTTTGAACTTGAAACTCAAACTTCAGGTCTAAGTTTCCTTAACTTTTGAACTTGAAACTCTAAGTTAAGGGCCAAGTGTCCTTAACTTTTGAACTTGAAATTCTAAGTTAAGGACTGCCTGTCCTTAACTTTTAAACTTGAGACTCAAATGAAACAAAAAAGCATGTAATCGCAAAGAAATTTTGAATATTCAGGACATCTATTCAAATAAAAACAATCTTAATGAATCCAATTTATAGCAAAAACATAGAAGAGTAGATAAACATAAGTGTATATATTTACTATTCTCTATGATTCCTTGAAAATGGATGGACTACCAGAGAATATATACATAAGCGGTTCTATTATGACTAATTCTTCTGCAACAACCATATTTGAATGTTATTTTTGATAACGGTAGCTAGAATATGCCTTTTCTTCTGCCTTCAACCCGATGGCACTTTGACATCTGGAGGTTTAATAATATGTGACTTAACACTCTCTGGTACAATCCAAGAATCAGTATGTCCTATAGGATGTATTTGTCTTTCATATGTTTTCAGGCAAGATTCCTTTAAGTACCAGTGCGAGCGAAAGTTGGACTTCTTGATGTTTCTCTTCTCGATAGCTGCAATTGCATGTATACATGGTAATTCATCAAATTGAAACTGAAAATAATAACATGTTCTTTTGTTTAAGTCCACCAAGAAAGTAATTCCTTCTTCCTCAACTTTAAAATGCCATGAATCAACAGGGAAGACCTTCAATGTTGAAAGTAATAAGTTAGTACATTATGTTAAATTATTATTAAATTAATAAGCTAAACAAAGAACATAATACTTACATTCAAAGTAAATGCTAAATCTATCTTTTTCTTCAATTCCGCTTCTACCCAACAAGAAGCATCATAAAAAGTTCCTTCTGCTTCATTTCTTCTTTCATAAAACCAACGTTGTAGCTTCACTTGGATGAAATCCATCATTCTTAACATAGGAATCTCCCTTTCTTCTAATAGCACAAAATTCATTTACTCAACTATATTTATTGTGAGCATGTCATAACTTCGTAATGGACTACAAGAACGTTCCCACCTTTCCGGTGGTTCTTCCATCAAGTAGTCATAAGTCTTCTTATCTACTTTTGTTATATCTGACATGTATCAATAAAAATTTTTGCGCTTGTATACTCTTGCAGCACTTTGGAAAAGTTTTATGACCTCACTTTTTCACATTCCTTCGCTTTAGGTTCTGCTCCAAATGATAGATACAAATCTCATGGTGGCTTTCAGGATATACCTTTGCAATGCCATATGCATTAGCTTGATGCCTGTCTAATAAAATAAATAAATTCTCACGGCTCCCAATTGCATTGCGAAGCTCACTAAAGTGCCACTCATAGGAATTGTTATTATTAGATTCTGCAATTCCAAAGGCTAGTGGGAAAATTTGATAATTTGCATCCTTTAAAACTGAAATTATTAATACACGATAAAATTTTGACTTCAAAAAAGTTGTATCAACATCAATCACTGGTCTACAATGATTCCAGCCAGTTATTGACAATCCATATGTATAAAACATATAAAGAAACCTGAAAATATAGTATGTATAAAACATATAAAGAAGGTTAACAGAAGTTAGGGATAGGTATTCCTTAACTTAGACTGACAAGGTCAAAAGCTAAGGAAAGTTAGTCCAGAACTTCAATTTACAAGCCTAAAAGTTTAGACAGGTAGTCCTGAAGTTAGACTTCCAAGGTCAAAAATTAAGGATACTTGGTCCTTAACTTAGAGTTATAATTTTAAAAGTTATGGACATGCAGTCTTTAACTTAGAGTTACAAGCTCAAAAGTTAAGGACACGGAGTCTTGAACTTAGAGTTACAAGTTCAAAAGTTAAGGACAAGAAGTTCTTAATTTTTTAACTTGCAAATATAAGTTAAGGACCAAGTGTCCTTAACTTTTTGACTGCACACATCAAAGTTAAGGACATCACGTCCTTAACCTTTTCACTGGTTAAGGACAACATGTCCTAAAGTTTACAAAATAGACTAAGAATCTTTTTTTGATTGTTTCCTATTGTTGTCGTCTATCTTTATGTTAGTATATGTTTCCGGATTTTTACTTTTAATCATATACAAGTATGAAGACACTAATTCATAATTCTCTTTAGGATTTCCTCTTATTAAAGCTGAAGCAGGTTGAATAGCACGCCACGCCTTATGATACCCAATGTTTAGTCCTTACAATTTTTGCATTTATGCCATGTCAAAAGCTGGTGTAATTTCAAACCTTGGGTTTCGAAGATTTTCAATAATGTAACCACTAATAAACTTTGAAGTTGCATGCCTATGATCAGCTTTCATAGTGTTAACTAAGCAGTCATGATTTTTCTCAATCTTTACTATCTTGAACAATGTTGAATCTTTAACTCTGAAAGCACTCACACACTACCCATACCTATTATCATTGCATTTCAACAAATATCTTATTGATCTTGATCTAACAACCTTGAATTCAAAATGTCCTTTAATTGCTATATTCGAAAAATAGTTAATTATCCTATTCTTTTTGTCAAATATTGATCCCACTTTTATTTCATCCAACGAAGTATTTTCTCTTAATATCGTAGTTGCGGATTCTTTCTGTTTTGAATTTGAGCTTCGTCTAGTCAGTTGAGTAGAGGTTTTCAGCAACTTCTTCTATTACTGGTGCACTCTCTAAGACTTGAATACCCAAATCTTGTTCGTTGTCAATCTCTATAATGCTTTGTCCTTCCACTTGAATAGAATCAAATGTTTGAAGTACCTTTCTAGTTATTGGTTCAGCTTCAACCATATCTATTTCCATTATTTGCTGGCATTTATTTTGATTGTCATGTTGATTTTCTTTGTTGACATGTTCAAAGGTTCTTGTAGATCCAAAAACTCTTTCCTAAACATCAACAATGAAACGACAACCCTTAAAGAGAGAATGACTTTTTCGTAGCTCTATACATGTGTGTAGATCTAAATTTCTGGATACAATTATTCCCTTGCTTGGTCCCAGGTTGATATCAAACCATATCATTGCTTCAAACTTGTCTCTATCCAATTCAATAAATTTAAAGACATGTTTAATGAAATCTTCAAATCGAATTACCTCAGGTACTAGAACAAGCTTTGTTTGATGATCAAGATATTTATTATCTTCAGCCCATCTACCATTAAAAGAAACTATAATACATATTATTTCCATCCTGCAAGTCAAGAGAATGGGAAATTTAGGACATATTTATAAAGCAATCCTTGTATAAATTAAGGACAGGAATTGTAAGTTCAGGACCAAGTTAAGGACTAAGTTAAGGACCAAGTGTCCTTAACTTTTGAACTTGGCATTAAAAGTTAGGTACCAAGTGTCCTTACCTTTCGAACTTGAAACTTGAAGTTCAGGACCATGAATCATTAACTACTTGGAACTCAACTTCAGGACCAAGTGTCCTTAACTTTTGAACTTGTAAGTTAAAGTTAAGGACCAAGTGTCCTTAACTTTTGACCTTGTTAGTCTAACTTCAGGACCAGGTGTCCTTAAAGTTTTAACTTGGAACTTAAACTTCAGGACTAAGTGTCCTTAACTTTTGACCTTGTTAGTCTAACTTCGGGACCATATGTCCTTAACTTTTGATCTTGGAACTCAAACTTTAGGACCAAGTGTCCGTAACTTTTGAACTTTGTAACTGTAAGTTAAGTATTAAGTGTCCTTAACTTTTGAACTTGGAAGTCTAATTTAAGGACAAAGTGTCCTTAACTTTTTCAAAATAATTTGCAAAACCAGGACATTATGTCCTTAATATTCAGAACAACAACAAAAACGTACAATTTTCAAAATCAGGACACTATGTGTCATGTTAAGGACACTAGATCCTTGACATTATCCTCAATATTTATAGAATAATTACAGGACACGATGTTCTTAACATTATCAATCCAAAAAATAAAAAAAATCAAATTCCTAGCATCAAATTCCTAGTAATAAAATAAAATAATACACAAAAGCATAACTTACTGTAATTTTATGTCGATTTTTGGACGAGAAAGTTGAATTCTATAGTTTGAAATCGAAAGAGAAGTTTTTGCAATTTTGGACGATCACAGTCACTGCTGCTGCTTTGGAAGGCAGTTATGTGATGCTGCTGCTGATCGCTAATAAGGCGTAGGTATAAGCATATAACAGAAGGGTATTTTTATCCACGCAGGCAAAATTTTATTAAAGTAATGGCTAAAGACTAAAGACATTTAAAATAGTGGCTTAAAATAAAGACATGTACTATTAATGGCTATCTGTGCACATTGCCCACTTGATGGTCCTCCAATATTTATCCTTAATATGGATTTAGGCCCATTGGCCCATTATGACTCATCGAGTCATATGTTGAGATTGGGGG
>MU710321.1:113793-157946 GCA_026770625.1 Nicotiana glauca | reverse complement strand
TTTTTTTTATATTTATGTTCCAAATTTCCTAGTGTTTGTTCTATAATTTTTAATGGCATTTTCCTAATTAATTCCCTTTTTACCTCTTGTTCATCCAATTTACCAACACTGTATTTCACGTGAGTCAAAATTATTTTATTTTGATTTTGGAACTCTTTTACTTGGGATAAAAATCACGTGCTCACACTGCATACAGCCCGATCCATTGGATACCCGCGCTCACTGTGGGGGTTCAGACTCCGGAGGGGCTCCTACAGCCCAAGGGCAATGACATAGTAGCATTCGCTGTGTCGTGCAGCCCGGTCCACAATCAGTCCAGTTATATATGCATGCAAGCCACACAGGCACAATCAAGTTTACCATTTTCGGTTCCATTTTTAACAGGTATTATAGTTTAAGTGATTTAAAACCTTAGAAGATTGCTAATCATTTATAGATAGTACTTAACTCAGGACTGATATCATGGAAACATGCTCAATTTCATGGCAACAGTGATAATAATCCCTAAGGGATCCAAATAGTTGGCACGCAGCCCAAATATGTTCAAAACAATCCAAACAGGATGTTTACCAGCCAATTTCTAGTCAATAACACAGTATAGACATCACTCGGATGGACTAAGCCATAGTCCCGTCCACAAACGACCCCGCACTCACCGTAGAGTACGTGTCTCGCCTCAATACAACATCACAGTGTGAGATGCCGGGGTTTCAAACCCTTAGTTCATCATCTACATCTATTACTCACCTCAAACCGGCCGTAGACTAGTCCGCAATGCCCTTTCCTCTTGAATCGACCTCCTCACACGTCGAATCTAGTCAAAACCACAACGAATACATTACTATATGCTAAAGAAACATAACCCAATCGAAATTACTCGAAAAATACTAAAAATCACGAAGTTGGCAAACCCGAGCCCCGAGCCCACTTCTCGAAAAATTCTGAAATTTACATCACTAGATTCATTGTCTCGCCACGAGTCTATACATATCAAATTTACAAAAATCGGAGTTCGTTTGCCCCTCCAAACTTATATTTAAACTCTCTTAAGTTTTCAAGCCCTAACCTCCATTTTTACCCTTTGATTCCTTGAATTTCAGTGATTAATCAATGTTTTTACACCAAAATAACATATTCCGAGGCTAATAGTTCTTACCTGATGAAGCTCCTTCGATTTCTCCTCAAAATCACCCAAGAACGACCCTAGTCAATGTCCCAAATATTTTCTTAACTTCTGAAATTCGCGAACACTGTTCATTAAACACAGGCCCGATTTCCGCTTCTGCGGTCATTTAACCGCACCTGCGGTAGCTCTTATGCAACATATTGACCGCTTATGCGGTCTCACTTAAAAATCTATGGGACCGCTTATGCGACTCAGCATCCGCTTTTGCGGTCCTCCATCGACCGCTTTTGCGGTGTATTATCCGCTTAAGCGGACCCGCTAAAGCGACCCCCTAGTCCGCTTATGCGGAATTGCCCTGGCCACACCTGACTGCTTATGCAGCCACCCCACTGCATAACCGCTTTTTCGGCTCCTTTTCCGCAGATGCGGAAACAACAGAAGGCAGAAGTTCAGACCTGCAACATCCTTCCAAAATTCCCGTTTAACCACCCGAAATCACACCGAGGCCCCCGGGACCTCAACCAAAAATACCAACACATCCTATAACCTTATTAAAACTTGTTCCAATTCTCAAAACTCGTCAAACAACGCTAAAACCAATAAATACATCGGATTCAAGCCTAGTTTTCATCAAAACTTCTGAAATGCGCATTCAATCAAAAACTCGACCAAACGATGTTTGAATGACCTGAAAATTTGTAGACATATCCATAATTACCTAACGGAGCTACTGCAACTCTCGGAATTCCATTCCGACCTTCGGATCAAAATCTCACCTACCCGCCGGAATTCGCCAAAATTCAAACTTAGACAATTCAAGCCTAATTCTACACCAGACCTCCAAATTCAATTCCGATTGCGCTCCTAAGTCACAAATCATCCCCCGAAGCTAATCAAATCATCAGAATTTCCATCCGAGCCCTCTAACTAAATAGTCAACTTCCAGTTGACTTTCCAAAACAAGCTCCCCCTTAAGAGACTAAGTGTCTCATTTACAACTAAAACCAATCCAATTTTATTCAATCAACTCAAATACTGATATTGAATCATAGTGAAGCATAATATGGGGGAAACGGGGCGGTAACTCATGTGACGACGGGCCGGGTCGTCACACAAACAAATTGTGGGGCCCTCGATAATTGTTTATTAAAAATACCTAGACTTCTGGATAGGCCGTTTAGTGAATTTCATGGCCTTCCCCAAAAATAATAACACGTTAGTCACGTTAGGCGCATTTTTAATAATCTTACCTTCTAAAATACGGGTGCACATTTATGTGACCTAAATCTAAATCTCAATGAAGTCAAAATGTGTCAAAAATCGCGGGTGCATTTATGTGATGTGGTTCGAGACATGTTTTCACGACGTTGCAATTCTCTTAAAATAATAATAATTATAAAAGCGGTTCAAAGCTAAAATACATAAATCAAAACATGTACTAAAATCAAATAAATAAGCCAAATATGACGGTTGAGCGACCGTGCTAGAACCACGGAACCTGGGAATGCCTAACACCTTCTCCCGGGTTAACAGAATTCCTTACTCGGATTTCTGATTCGCGGACTGTTAACAGAGTCATAATTTCCTTGGTTCGGGATTCAACCGGTGACTTAGGACATCATTAATCTCCCAAGTGACGACTCTGAATCTTAATAATAAATCTCGTTCTGATTGTCCTTTAAGTGAAAAAATTCCTTTATTATACCCTTCACGGGGTATAGTAAGAAAAAGGAGGTGTGACAAGATGCGCACATAAAAGTTTGCCCCTCGAGCAACATCTCAAAACAGTACCAGCCCCTCAGGCTCACTCTCAGAAACATTCTCAGAACAGTATCATATAGTAACTGATGCGGTGTGCAGCCCGATCCATATCTTGCTGCGGCATGCAGCCCGCTCCATTTATTTATCATCGACGACGCTCACTGGGGTGTGCAGACTCCAGGAGCGGCCCCTTATGGCCCAAGTGCAATATCAAGTCACCTCGTGGCATATAAAACAAGGCCTGAAAGCCTTCTCATATCACACTCGAGGCCTGAAAGCCACCTCACATAAAACTCGAGGCCTGAAAGCCTCATCACAATACACTCGAGGCCTGAAAGCCTCCTCACAATACACTCGAGGCCTGAAAGCCTCCACGTAATACACTCGAGGCCTGAAAGTCTCCTCACATCACTCAACATATCCTTACATATGGCCTTCGGCCTCACTTAATCCAGAAAACATCATAAGCCCCTCGGGCATCAATAAAATAGTAGTGCTCAGCCCAAATAGCAATGGAAAATATCATTTAAGTCTCAAAGTTCAATTAAAAGGGTTGAGTTTGTAAGACAGTATAATCAATAGGACTGAGTTCAAGTAGTATTTCAAATAGTGAGCAAACAGTGATAAAATCCCCGAAGGGTTCAAATAATTGGCACGAAGCCCAAATATGGCAATCAACCCAAATCATGATAATATCAAATAAGTTTTAGTCAAATACGAAGTAAAATCAACAATCGAGACGGACCAAGTCACAATCCCCAATGGTGCTCTACCCCACGCTCGCTATCCGACGTGCAAGTCACCTCAATATAGCACTACGGTGAGCAAATTCCGAATTTCAAACCCTCAGGATATCATTTACAATCATTACTCACCTTAAACATGCAAAATCTCTAGCTCGCGATGCCTTTTCCCCTCAAACCGGGCTCCACTCGCGTCGAATCTATCCAAAATCAGAGCGAATACATCACAATATGCTAAGGGAACAAAGCCCAAGCGAAAACAATCAATAACGGGCACAAATTCCGAAATTACCAAAACTCGAGCCCCGAGCCTACTTCTCAAAACTCAAAAATTTTCACATCAATAGGTTCCTTATCGCCTCACGAGTTCGTACATACCAAAAGTTCTCAAATCCGACCTCAAATGGTCCTTCAAATCTCTAAACCAAATTTCAAAAATCTCAAGCCCTAGTTCATCAATTTTAGGCTTAACTTCCATGAATTTCTAGGCAGATTTCACAATAAAAACGAGAATGGAGTTCAAAAATCTTACCTCCAAACGATTCTCTTCGAATCCCTCTTCAAAATCGCCCAAAAACTCTCCATGTCCAAAGTGAAATATGTGAACTCTTTCAAAATTCGCGAAGAAGACCAATTAAATATTCTGCCCAGCTACTTCTGCTTTTGCGGCACATTTACCGATTCTGCGTTCACCGCTCATGGGGCAACCCTTCCGCTTCTGCGAACCATACATTCGCACTCAGGACCGCTTCTGCGATCTAAATCTGCTTCTACAGACGCCGCATATGCGGACCCCCATCCGCTTCTGCGAAAGTCCACCCAAGATTCCAAATTCGCACCTGCGGCTATTCTACTGCATCTACGGAACCACATCTATGGCCCCTTTTCGCAGATGCGAAAATACCATATACCAGAAATTCTTCAGCAATCACCAAGTCCAAAAATCATCCCGATGGCGGAAATCACCCCGAGGCCCCCGAGACCTCAACCAAAAGCACAAACATGATCCAACACCTTATTTAAACTTGCTCAAATCATAAAAACACCACAAATAACACCTAAACCATCAAATTACATCAAATTCAAGCCTAAGTTTTCTTAAAACTTCTGAAACATGCATTCGATCAAAAACCCAACCAAATCACCTCCGAATCACCTGAAATTTTACACACACATCCCAAATCACCTAACAAAGCTAGTGCAACTCTCGGAATTCCATTTCGACCCTCGGATCAGAATCTCACCTATCAACCAGAAATCGCCAAAATACTAACTTCGCCAATTCAAGCCTAATTCTACATCGGACCTCCAAAATCACTTCCAATCACACTCCTAAGTCACAAATCATCCCCCGAAGCTAACCGAATTATTGGAATTCATAACCGAGCCCTCTAACACATAAGTCAACATCTGGTTGACTTTTCTAAACTAAGCCTTCCTTAAAGAGACTAAGTGTCTCATTTCCTTCTAAAATCAATCCAAGCCAACTCGATCATACAAGACATTGATAATGAAGCATAAAGAAGCACCAAATGGGGGAAATGGAGTGGTGACCCATGAGACGACGGGTCGGGTCGTCACATCCTCCCCAACTCGAGCGTACCCAGTGTTGTGCTAGAAGCCAACCAATAGCTGAATGACCTTACCAAGCACGTACCCGGGGGTGATCCCATGTCACCCTATCTCGTATAGGTCCGATAACACAACATAGCTGAAATTTCACAATCCATCTAGTCCATAACCATAGAACCACATTGCACTTTCCGAAATCATACACAAGATCAAAACCTCACATCTATACTCAGAATATGCCTGAACCAGCTGTAATAACCCATACCTACAACCTCAGGTGCAATCGTATGATATACCACATAACCCAAACACTCAAAACGATAACTTCTATTCACAACAGTTGCCCACAACACCCGAATAGCGGTGGAAAACCTCTTTTCAACTAAGGTCTTATTCCAATACTTTCATATACTGTCAACGATAAATGAAACATGCAAAAAATCGTAACCATTTCTCAAATCAACCATTTATGAAGCCACTCCCCTTTTGACTAATACCATAACAGATTCCGAGTCGAACATCGACATCATCCTTCCAACAAGCTGAAATCTAATCCATTCATATTCATTAGTGGCCCCAACGATCACCTCGAATCCAACACACCACTCCGATGATATGACATCTCAATACAGGCCTAAGCCACAACTTGCATAATACGCGCACCAATAAGAATGGTCTGAACATACTCACATCATGGAAAATGACTCAGACGAAAGAGCTGTACCTCAAGTTCATCGGTACCATCATAACACAAGGCTGAGACCCCGTCTCACATCATAGAAATAGAATACCTGAATCTACCCCGAAAGGTCATATCTCCATGTGGCCTCGCTATAATGCACGATCCTATCCGAACATTGTTACACATGAAACACCTCAAGTCACTATGCTCAAAATCGACAGCCAAGCACAATTGAAGTCTGCAACCCAAGCAAATCATTACACCCATGGTGAAACAAATAACATATGCCACATAAGCGTGATAGAACATAACCGGTACATCAATCACCGAGCAACACCCAGTTACTCTTCCCGCTCAACTTTCACTATGAATCCCCAATAGAACCGCACCACTTGTGCCCATAACCAACGAATCATAACGTCTCACAACACAATAGCAACTCATAGATCTCCCCATATCACTAACAAGCTCTCTAACAATCGAATCAATCTACCCTCAATAGTAAAATTTTGGGGCCAACCAAGCCGACTCAAGCTAGAACACGCATCCACATTGACCTGCCAACGAACCAATCCTCAAGGAAGCCTAAAGCTGCTTCTTCCACTACTACATCTCCTACCGAGGCCATACGATACGGTGCCCGGCACCAAATCAATACCAAAATCCACAACCTCGTCTGGCGACATGTTCGGCCACAAGAAATACATCCGAAAAGTCCCTCAACTCCGAAACTGGATCAATGGTAGAAACCTCCACACTGACATCCATCACGAAGGCCCAATTAAGAAAAGCAACCCTTCCCAGCCGTCCGCTGGTCTTTGAAATATAAGCCACTCTGCTAGAACATAATCTGACAGACCTCGCCTTTCAACCCGTGGCGTTTCTGGCACAGCCCATAATGCAATAGTCCAGAATAACCCAATATTGAGACAACTAGTCTACACCCCAACATAATATCCAAAATCTAACTTACCAAGCAAAGAAAGATCTGCTCGGGCCTCCAAACCCCATGTAGTTGCTAAACAGTGCCGACACACACGATCTACCACCACATCATAGACTGTATATGAGAGCTTCCGTCTCCACATCCACATGGCATATGAATCATCATATCCAATACCAAATTTTGTTGTCCGAGTACGTGCACACCTTTAATACCCAATCATTCCACGATAGATACTCTAAGATTTACCTGTGTCACCAAGCAACCCGAATATCAACAGTCGACCCAACAAAAAAGTGTCGTAATACTACTGAAGTATCATCAGTTTAATTACATTACCCCCTTTTTTTGAAACATATACTCCCGTCAAATCACTTCCAATTAGCAGTACCATTTCCTTGATTACCTGAGGCTACCCATTGCCTAAGAATTTTTATGAACTTCTTTTCAAAACCGAACTATAACTCATCTAGCCAAAAACTTCCACTAATCCCATTTGGAAGAAAATCATTACACATCCCATGCTCCGCATGCAGATAGAAAATATACATCTCCAAACCACGGTAAACCTAACAAGAACTCTCTCCCAATTCCACTTGCATGATCTAACCTGCCAGGACTGAATCCGTCTAACCAAACCAAGCTAAGCAAGTTGTCAGAACTCAAGAGCTTTGCTTCAAAATACCTGTAAGGGCTTATTACCTCGAACACATACAAAGAAATTAATCATATCCTTACTATACCGATTCGGTATACTATCAAGCTATTCCATCTATCTAATTTACCTTCTGATTCGTCATCAACTTGATATTCCCTCTTGCTATAGCACCACAATGCCTCAACCCAGGCTTACTACACGCGACCCAAGCATAAGACCACACTGTCTAAGACTCATAGGCCATTGAGTACTCTCTCAAGTGTTCCCAGAAACACCACATTCCAGAATGCTTTACTCTAAAGAACTTCCTGCGAATCTAAATTCGTTACCTTTACTTTCCCAATACTGATACATAGAATCCCATGATTAACATAAAATAACACAAGTCTTGACATTTTCCAATGAAAACACAGTTTCTAACCACATACACATCCTTAAGACACCTGATTGTTACATGTAGAATCTTGAACACATTAAAACTATTCTCGAGAGTCATTTACTTCTTATTTGAACTGCAATTCACCTGATCAAACGAACTTAACCACTTGTGCCTCATTAGCACTCTGACATCGTAGGATATGACCTCATCCCAGTACAAACAAACATCTTCCTGCTCCATGCACCGAGCATTCCTTACCAATAACAGCTTAAGACATCATGCGATTCTCACATATCTACGAAGCACCATGTAACCTTTATCAAAATTTTCCTTCACTCATGTCATCCTCGGCTCAATTTCTGCAACCAGAATTGATTCACCAGCATGCCTCAAACCAGAACCAATATAGCACATAACCTTATAATTAGCTAATCAATAGCAAACTCTCCAACTTGGATCGAAGCCATGGATACACTCCCAACAACTCATAACGCATATACTCTATTGATGCCCTTAATACCATAGTGAGATTAAACTCAATCCTTCATAAGCTCGTGGAAACACAAATCATCTAGAATTTTTTTTAACTCTTCTGCAGATCTCGCATTCACTCACACAACAGTTAAGCCCACTCTCTAGGCGATCTAATTTAGATGTCAACACATGTTTTTCACTTGTAAATGAGACCTTTTAATGGATAACATAAGGATCACAAAACCTTAGAACACTCCGCAGGAGATGGCCTACCTGCTTTGCCTCTAACTACCATTTATGTATACCTTCCACCGCTACAAGCATTACGCAGTCACTTGATCTTCCTGAGTCTGGACTTATACCGCAATATGAAATTTACTTCACTCCCAACTAGGAGACATGAAAAGATTCTTCACACACCCATAACTCGAGGCTACACATCCAGTCACAAAGGAAATCAAACACTTAATAGTTCTTCTATCATCTAGTAGACCTTCATCGTCACTTCCAAGTCACATAAACACATCTTGCAATACTAACATACTCATCACGTGGCTATTGAACCGCCATTCCCGCTAATAGGGACTATACCGAGCATATAAGCTCCAAAACACTTGCTCACACAATCAGCACCTCGGCGCTCAAGCCATAGGCAAAAATCCGACCTCAAGTCCTCCAGATTGGCCCAACATCAAACTCACAGAGATCACATCTCGCCCCTTAATCGGGGAGTTACAAGCCATCAAGGCACCTCTTATACTGAGCGCTAATGCGCGCATACAAACGCGTGGAAGGAATTTCAAGAGTTTCTTTTCAAGCTTAATCAAGGACGCACGATAAGAATTCAAGAATGTGAAATTTTCCTAAAGGTTCTGCAACCTCTCGAGGATAAGTACAGACGTCTCCGTACCTATCCGGGAGACTCTACTAAACCTGCTCATGACTCGTGAGACCTAGTAACCTAGGCTCTAATACCAACTCTTCACGACCCAAACCCTGCACCGGTCGTGATGGCGCCTCTCGTGAAAACAAGGCCAGCCAACTAACCCAACTCGTCTCTTTCTAAAAATAATTAAGCATAAGTGAACAGCAGAAATATGACTTAATGATATTAATTAATGAAATTACAACCCAACACATCCCTAATCGGGGTGTCACAAGTCACAAGAATCAATAAGAATTCCACTTTACAAGTCTAGAAATACACTAAACGGGAATAGTGAATAACATAAAAAGACAGTGGTGCTGCGAATGCTGGCAGTCACCTCGCTAAAACCTCTACAACTCTGCCTCCACGCAGCCAATACCCGCTATCGGGCGAATAAATACCTGCAACTGCACCTCAGAGTAAAGTGAGTACTCCAACTCAATGAGTAATAAAGGTAAATAACAGCTGAGCAGTAAGAAATCACATAAAGCAACCAACATGCTGTATAGAAGCCAGGTACAATTCTTTGAGAAATCAGTGAAAATTGTGAAATCTTTAGAAATATCTTGGCTCAGTTTAAATCTCTTTTGAAAATGATCCTTTCAACAGTTATGAAATGGTTTCAAAATAGTTAGTGCTGATAAGCACAGAAAAATCCGCCCCTCGGGCACAAATACCACAGTATAACAGGTAAAAAGGCAAATACATATGCAAGATTCGCACATAAAAGTTCGCCCCTCGGGCAACATCTCAAAACAGTACCAGCCCCTCTGGCTCACTCTCAGAAACACTCTCAGAACAGTATCATATAGTAATTGTTGCAGCGTGCAGCCCGATCCATATCTCGCTATGGCGTGCAACCCACTCCATTTATTTATTGTCGACGGTGCTCACTGGGGGTGTGCACACTCCGAAAGGGGACCCTTACGGTCCAAGCGCAATATCAAACCACCTCGTGGTATATAAAAAAAGGCCTGAAAGCCTCCTCACATCACACTTGAGGCCTGAAAGCCTCCTCACATAACACTCGAGGCCTAAAAGCCTCCTCACAATACACTCGAGGCATGAAAGCCTCCTCACAATACACGCAAGGCCTAAAAGCCTCCTCACATCACTCAATATATCCTCACATATGGCCCTCGGCCTCACTCAGTCCAGAAAACATCATAAGCCCCTTGGGCATCAATAAAATAGTAGTGCTCAGCCCAAATAGCAATGGAAAATATCATTTAAGTCTCAAAGTTCAATTAAAACGGCTGAGTTTGTAAGAGAGTATAATCAACAGGACTGCGTTCAAGTAGTATGTCAAATAGTAAGGAAATAGTGATAAAATCCCCGAAGGGTTCAAATAATTGGCACGAAGCCCAAATATGGCAATCAGCCCAAATTATGATAATATCAAATAAGTTTCAGTCAAATATGCAGTAAAATCAACAATCGAGACGGACCAAGTCACAATCCCCAATGGTGCTCTACCCCACGCTCGCTATCCGGCGTGCAAGTCACCTCAATATAGGCACTACGGTGTGCTAATTCGGGATTTCAAACCCTCAGGATATCATTTACAATCATTACTCACCTCGAACTGGGGAAATCTCTAGCTCGCGGCGCCTTTGCCCCTCAAACCGGCCTCCACGCGCGTCGCATCTATCCAAAATCAGAGTGAATACATCACAATATGCTAAGGGAACAAAGCTCAAGCGAAAACAATCAATAACGGGCACAAATCCCAAAAATTATCAAAACCCGAGCCCCGGGCCCACTTCTCAAAACTAAAAAATTTTCACATCAATAGGTTCCTTATCGCCTCACGAGTTCGTACATACCAAAAGTTCTCAAATCCGGCCTCAAATGGTCCTTCAAATCTCTAAGCCAAATTTCCAAAATCACAAGCCCTAGTTCATCAATTTTAGGCTTAACTTCCATGAATTTCTAGGCGGATTTCTCAATAAAAATGAGAATGGAGTTCAAAAATCTTACCTCCAAACGATTCTCTTCGAATCCCTCTTCAAAATCGCCCAAAAACCCTTCATGTCCGAAGTGAAATATGTTAACTCCTTCAAAATTCGCGAAGAAGACCAATTAAATATTATGCCCAGCTACTTCCGCTTCTGCGGCACATTTACCACTTCTGCGGTCACCGCTCATGCGGCAACCCTTCTGCTTCTGCGGACCACACATTCGCACTTAGGACCGCTTCTGCAGTCCAAATCCGTTTCTGTGGACGCCGCATATACGAACCCCCATCCGCTTCTGCGGAAGTCCTCCCAAGATTCCAAATTTGCACCTGCAGCTATCCTACTGCATCTGCGGCCCCTTTTCCACATATGCAGAAATACCAGATACCAGAAATTCTTCAGCAATCACCAAGTCCAAAAATCATCCTGATGGCCATCCGAAATCACCCCGAGGCCCCCGAGACCTCAAACAAAAGCACAAACATGATCCAAAATCTTATTCAAACTTGCTCAAATCATCAAAACACCACAAATAACACCTAAACCATCAAATTACATCAAATTCAAGCCTAAGTTTTCTAAAAACTTCTGAAACACGCATTCGATCAAAAAACAAACCAAATCACCTCCGAATGACCTAAAATTTTACACACACATCCCAAATCACCTAACGAAGCTATTACAACTCTTGGAATTCCATTCCAACCCTCGGATCAAAATCACACCTATCAACCGGAAATCACCAAAATACTAACTTTGCCAATTCATGCCTAATTCTACACCGGACCTCTAAAATCACTTCCGATCACACTCCTAAGTCACAAATCATCCCCCGAAGCTAAAAAAATTATCGGAATTCATAACTGATCCCTATAACATATAAGTCAACATCCGGTTAACTTTTCCAAACTATGCCTTCCTTAAAGAGACTAAGTGTCTCATTTCCTTCTAAAATCAATCCAAGCCAACTCGATCACACAATACACTGATAATGAAGCATAAAGAAGCAGAAAATAGGATAAACGGAGTGATAACCCATGAGATGACGGGTCGGATTGTCACAACTTCCATCCCTTAAAACCAAGATCAATGAAACCACATTTATTAATGCAGCTCCAAAGATAATTAATATGATTTCTGTTAACATGGTTACCCCCTAATTTTTCATTTGAGTCTAATACATCATTAAAGTCCCCTTACTAGCCACGAGTCCTTAAAATTAGCATGCATGTTGATAAGGTTATTCCACATTTGATTTCTATAGTTAATATTAGTACTAGCATATATAGAGGTAAATAACCAAGTCTTGTGAGTAGGAATTACCTCAATGGTTGTACTAATTTCATGACTTCTACGAGCAAAGCTATGGACATTGACAAGAGTATGGTCCTAGAGAATGACCATACCACCCAATTGTCCGTCGGCTGGAATTTCAAACGTGTCAGAGAAACCAAATGGATTTAGAAAAGGCATATGGTTGTCCATTATTGTTTCCAAGAGTGTGACCATACAAGGAAGATGGGTTTCAATCATTTTCCTATAATTTAATCTGAAATTATAATTGTTTCCACCATGAACATTCCATATAATGAATGAGATAGCCCTATTCATGTTGATGTTCTAGTTGTGTAGGTCTACTAGCACTCTTGTGCATGCACTGGGTTCCTTCTCTAGAAGGGAACCAGTATCATTGCATGTTACCCTACTGTTGGATTGATGTCCATTATGCACTTGTAAAGTGTCATTGGACAATTGAGGATTTGCCTCTATTCTTGTATCTCTGTGAAGATAAACACGTTTACCTCGCCGAGATTTGAATCTTTGATTATTGATTCTGGGATTAAGTTGATGGATTCCACTGCCTCCTCCATCATGTCCTCTTGATGTGGTAAGTTTGTTTGTGCATGAGGTTGTGATGGACCTTGGTAAGGTATTGGGGGTGTATGCTGAGCATTGGTAGTTAGAGTTTAGTTTGCATGTGCACTCAATGGTTTAAAAATTGGGTTGATGTTGATCGCAATCTTCGGAGTAAATGGTAGGATTATCACTAAGTTTGCATTTTGGATTGGAACAAAGTGGGGTGGCAGATTCCACTCTCCCATCATCATCTGAGTTGAATTGGGAGCCAAGTTTGGTGCTACTGGGTGAAGAATATTGTTCACCCAAACATGATTCATATAGTTGTTCATCGATAACCGGATACCCTCCATGATTAGTTGGACGAGATAGTGAGAGTTTTGAAGTACAATCACTGTCTCTCTTCTGTTCAACATGATGTTTAAGGAGATGGCATGATCCATTAGTCCCAAATTCACCCAATATAATGGTTGGTGATTTTCGAACAACAGGGGTTGGATGAAGATTGTGGGATTATTCATTGTTCATGGGTTAGTGGGTGTTTGGTTTGCCATATTTTGAAGCCGATTGTGACATAGGATTTGAATGAGGTTGTAATGTCTCCTGTTGGAGATAGGTTTTCTTGGAATTTTTTATTGAAGTGGAAGATCTTATAGAGGACTTAGAAATGTTGTTGGTTTCTCAAAAATAATCTGTTTCAATGATTGTAGAATCAGTTTGCATGTCGTTTGGGAGGAGTAGCATAGAGGACTTATTAAGAGAATGAGTAGATTGGGTTTGGGGTACGTGTTCCATATCATTGTCCATTTAGAACAAGCATGATTCTTGGTTTGATTGGTAGGTTTTTTCATTTGTGGCATGCATGGGGTAGTTAATATCATTAGTAGAGTGTTTTATGGTATAAGCATGATTAGTAGTAGGCTGATTATTTCCGTTAGTAGTCTTACAGAGAGTGTAATTTGGGGAGTAGTCTGTAATAATGGACACGTGTCCATTTGAGTTATCTTTGTTATGTCATTCCTTTGTTTCTATATTATTTTCTTTTAATTTTTCGGCTGATTGATTTGTGGTATTATCCAAAACCATGCCCTGTTCCATTAGAGCTGAAAAGTGGGGTTTTTAATGGATATCTATTTTGTTTATGGAGTATTCCCCAGCATTAGGTTGTTTCCCTGTTCTCTTATCCCCCAATGAGTTTGTTTAGGACGGGCTTTGTAGTTTAAATTTGGGATGTAAGGAACTTACCTGTGGTGGCGTCGAAAATATTGGCATTTATACATGCCAATGATGGTATTTCTAAGCTTTCATTCATCATATGTATTTTCTTTCCTTTGTGAAAAAATGACTGTCTTCCATTCCTCATTTATCTTTGATTTTTGCTCCTGCATGTAGCCACTCTGCTCAGTTTCTTCTTTTTCTTTTGTTACTAGGTTAGTTGTCTGTTGCTTCATCTTTGTGCACTGGCCAGTAAAGTGTCCTAGATGTCCACAATTCAAACATAGGAGCTTGTCACCCTCATATAAGATTTGTTGTTTATGGAATCCTACCCACACGTAGGATTTAACTGGTTTGTTCAAAGGTAATTCGGCACAAAGTCTGGCATAATGCCCATGTAGAGCTGTTGATGTACAGGCACAACCATGATTAGCCTTCCAATTGTGTTGTCCACTTTTTCTATAAAAAATTCATCGTAAAACTTTGTGGGGAGCTGGGGTAGGCGTATCCAAATTACAGTGAGTGTTTGTTTGGTTTTTGAAGGTACAAAATCTTGTTCCCAATGTTGCACCACAGGAAGTGACCAAAGATGAACCATGGACCATTTTGTAATGCATTACCATATTTTCCTCTTTTGTTGAATCTCATTGTGTAATAATATTCACCAAGATCAATTAGTGAAAATGCCTCTGTTGGCTTCCAAAGATCTGTCAGTTTGTGTTTGAGGATTTGGTGAAGGATTTTTTTTCCTTGGAGTTTGATTATTACCGAGAATCTCCATGGGTAATAAATGCATTGTTTATCTTCCCCGGTTATAGGAATCGTGTATTCATTTTCCTAGGATTCATAACCTTTTCCCATTTTTCCTTGATGATATCAATAGCCATAGGCAATAAATACGGGGGAGGTGAGGATATTGAGAAGCTTCTCTCTTCTTCATTGGTTAGAAGTTTAGCCTTGAGTGAGATAGGTTCAGTTATCTAAGGAAATTTAATATCCGATTGTTTTGGAGGTTCCTCTAGATCAGTGTGATTTTCCATTTGTTTTCCTGTATATAGGATTATTTTGTTGATTGGTTGGGGTTGGTATTTGTTAGAGAGAAGGGAGATTTTCTCTCACTTCAACTAAGTTCGCCTCATATATCAACTCCAAATAATTTTAATATGAAGTTGAATTTGGAAAGTACCACTTTCAAACTTCAGATTGGTCTGATTTTGAAAACATATTAATTTTCAAAAACTAAGCAGCAAAAATCAATATTTCTTGTAAATTAGCCCATAATTTTCCTATATATACAAAATTAGGATAATATTTATTCGATTTAATTAGGTTTTTCTAGTTATAGAAAGTAACTAAATATATTTACAAAAAATATATAGGTCAAAAGCTACAATTTGTATATAACTTTTTGTTGTACATATCCGGTCAAAAGTTAAATTTTACGTAGAACATATATACAACTTGTATATAATTTTTTTGTACAAAATTCATTCAAGCACATACATCTTACATACAATTTATGTTAGTTGTATGTATTTTATATGTCGTTTATACACCCAACATATAATTTGTATACAATTTATTTACCTTTTTTTTGGGAATCTTACAAAAATGTCCTAATTAAGTCCTAATTTACCAACCTCAAGCCATTAATCATAGACTTACCAAAACTAACATAACACATTTATAAACCAGATAACTAAGATTCTTTCTCTCCAATAATCACATGCAAAGATCTTCTTCTATATTTTTAAGCGCGATCATCAATATTAGATACAAGACTGAAAGGAATTTGATGTATGAGGTAGCAAATAAAGTGACCCCACACACACAAACACACACACACACACACACATATATATATATATATATGTGTGTGTGTATATATATATATGTATGTATGTATTCCTATTTCCCATTATACCAACTAAATTCATTCGAAATGTTAGAAATCAACAAAAGAAAAATTAAGTGGACCTGACCTATTGAATCATGAATATATTCGCTATTCTGATATTAAAATTTGATAGAGATGAAATTGGAGCAGTTGATTTCTTTTTTAATTTTATTTTTTTGTTTTGGACTTCACAATAATTTGTCGATATTTTTGATTAAATCTTCTTGGTACTAGATTTTCTATAGGAATAAATTATTATTCCTTTCCTCTACAGAGAAACTTTTCTTCCAAGTCACACCATAAGAGCCATTTATTATCTATCTTTGATTCTAGATCAAAGATTAATTTCATAATTCATTTCTATCTAGATTATATATCTATATTATATTAAGTAGATTGTAGATTTCAATGTATATCTATCAGATCGTGGCTTCATGTACCAAATATTTCAATATCGTTGCTTTCAGTATTTTTGTTTTGTTCCAACAGTGTGATGAAGAATATATTCGAGAAAGAGACTTTTATTTCCAGTCTCTTATTATTTATTTTTATTGAATTTTTAATTTTCTAAAAGAAAAAATAGTAGATTATCTCTTTTACTAACAGACAAAAGAATGTAAAATTAAATATTCGATTGAACTATCTTTGTTCCTTCGATCTGTGAAAAGATATACTCTCGGGTTTTAGATCTATTTATATGAAGTATGAATGAAAGGGATTACTTGGTCCTTGAAGAGTTCTTTCAAAATAAAGGATCGATTGAATTGTCTTGTTAGGACAATTCATGGTTCATATACTTAATCAGAAGGAATAATCCAATGGAGTTCGTGAATTTACCTAGGTTAGTTTATGGGCTAATCAATAAAAGAAGAAATCATATATATATATATATCCATTCACGAACTCCGTTAGATTATTCCTTTGAACTCCATTTTATTATCCAATAAAGGAATAATCCAATGGAGTTCGTGAATGGATATATATATATATATATATATATATATATATATATATATATACACATATAAAATATTGCAAAACTCTAAGCAAAAAAGGATATTTTTCAATAAGTATGGTTGAAATTCATTGAAAACATATAGGTGAGTCAGTATACAAAATTTGAGGAAGATTGGAGGTGATTTGTACTCATTTGGTATCAAAATTTGTAGTTAAAATCAAGTTCAAAAAATTTCTTCTGCGACACATATAGAGCTGCCCATATGGGCGGGGCCGGGCTAGCTCAGCCCAGTCCACGTGGGCTTTAGCAATTGACGGGCTGGGCTGGGCTAGCCTACCATTTTGATGGGCCTTATAATGGTCAGCCCACCCCAGCCATGTGTGGGCTGCGGGGCCCCATAGGCCGGCCCATCATTTTTTAAAATATAATTTTATATTTTTTTCTTTAAGTTTTGAATTAAAAAAAAGATAAATATTCAAAAGTTAAAAACATCTCATTGGAAAATTTTCACAAAACTTACTAACTTTTTATACTGTTCCAATATATCACAATAAACACTAAAAAGGCAAAAGACTAGACTATATTCTATTCACTAAAAGTCAAAAGTCAAAACAAACTATTCAAGAGAACGTCCATGATGCTTATGGGATATCCAACACATCATCTTCATCAAACTCATTTGAATCCATTTGTGAGAAAGTTGTCTTAACATCTTCTCTTTCATCTACATCTACAATTCGTATGCAATATTAATTAGTTTTATATTAAGAATAATTAAAATTTTAAAACTAACTAATGTTTTAAGACTTTGATATTTTAATATGAAGAGCTTAATAAACTTTAAGCTTGGGATACTCTCTTTGTTATTTTTTGTGTCATATACTTTTTATAATTTATATATTTTAAATACATATTTTATCAGGTCCACAGACCAACCCAACATCGGTCAAGCCTTACGGGCCACGAGCTTATTTGGGTCTGGCTTAAAAGTCAGGTTTTTAAATGGGCTCCAAAAATTCTAGCACATCCCTGCTTATTCACGGGCTAGGATGGGCTGGCCCAACGGACCAAGCCCATATTGACGGCTCTAGACATATGTATCACGGAGGTATATGTCACGACCCAGATTTTCCACCCTCGGGAGTCGTGATGGCGCCTACTAATGGGAGCTAGGCAAGCCAATTATCAAATACCTCTTTAGCGAACATCGACAATATTAACAACAATAAAGCATTTAACAATAAAACGGAAGTCTCAAATATAATTTACTAAAAGAAATGCGGAAGTTTAACAAATCCTCTACCCAAGACTGGTGTCACAATACTCACGGACGTCTAAACAATGCTAAATACAAGGTTCGAATGAAGCATAGAACTGTCTGCTACGGTACAATAATAACAAACTAGATGAAATAGAAAGGACTTCGAGCCTGTGGATGTCAGCAAGGCTACTTCGAATGTCCCTAGACTGGAAGCTCTCTCCCAAAATGCTACTGTTGCTCCAACACCTGGATCTGTGCAAAAAGATGCACAGAGTGTAGCATCAGCACAACCGATCCCATGTGCTAGTAAGTGCCTGGCCTAACCCGAGCGAAGTAGTGACGATGCTAGACCGGACTACCAAACAAAACATGTACAGTTCAAATATATATATATATATATATATAGAAGAAAAAAAAATAGAAACTTAACAAGTCAAGAGGGAGGGGAGCATGTTGTAGGGGTTGTAGCAGTTTAGAATACAAGGTAAATAAATAAGGAATGAAACGGTACAACTACAAAGCGAACGAGAGTAATGAAGCAAACATGACACGGAATGTCCCTTCGTGCATTAATAATCAAACATGGCACGGAATGTTCCTTCGTGCATTAATAATCAAAACATGGCACAGAATGTTCCTTCGTGTATTAATAATCAAAACATGGCACAGAATGTTCCTTCGTGCATTAATAATCAAAATATGGCACAGAATGTTCCTTCGTGCATTAATAATCAAAACAATTGTGCACGACATCACCCATCGTGCTTTATCACTCAACCTCACCCAAACAGCAATCATAAACAATGGGGGCGAGGGGATAGACAAAAGTAATAGATATCCCGGCAAGGGAAAACACAAGTAAACAGTCAAATCTCGGCAAGGAAACAATAGCAATAACTTTCATATCCCGGCGATGGAGATAATCAAAGTACGTAAACAGCCCAGTAAGGGAATAATCACATCTCTTTCTCATTCTTTCATTTCTCACTCAATAGTTACTTATCATTCGAGCCAATGATCCAAAGAGTTTACAAGTCATAAATTTTTTTCTCATACTCCTCACATTATATAGAGTTCACCAATTTAACAAGGAAGAGTCACAACAAAACCAGAATAAGCACAATAAGGACTCACGGTCATGCTAGACGCTGGTGTATAGATACTCATCACCATGCCTATATACCGTACTCAATATTTAGCAATTAGAAATTAATATTCTAATCCTATTCCCTCAAGCCAAAGTTAGATCAAACACTTACCTCAACTTCCACAGCCAAATCAATCCACAACGACCACTTTTCCTCTACAATCCGACTCCGAAATAATGATATTTAGGCATAATTAATTTAATAATATCAATAAAGGCTCAAAAACATAATCTCATAGCCTAGAAATGGATTTCCTAGCATTCTTCCCAAAATACTAAAATTCGACAACGGGCTCACATGGTCCAAACATGAGGCTCGGACCAAAACCTAGTCACCCATAACCCCACGAGTCCAAATATATAATATATTTTAAGATTCGACCCCAAATTGAGGTTGAATCACCCCAAATTCTCAAAAACCTAACTCTACCCAAAACCCCTAATTTCTACTTTGATTTCATGATTTAGGTCTAGGAATTTGATAAATGATGATATAAAAAGAAGAAAACGAGTTAGATAATTGCTTACCCAAGAAGCTTTGGTGAAGAATAGCTCTAAAAATCACCTATGTGCTGTGGAGAAGACAACGTTTATAAAAAATGGGAATAATCCCGTAATGGTTCTGTTTTGAACTTAAAAATTCGCTGGGCAAAATTGCCCTTCGCATTCGCGGGAAAAGGGCCGCGTTCGCGAAGGGTAAATTGGGCAATTCATCGCGTTCGCGTGAGGGTCAACGCGAACGCATAGAGGAAAAATGCTGGGGGGTCCAAGATTGGCCTACGCGAACGCGTGTTAAGGGACGTGAACGCGATAGAGGACACAATAAATCATCGTGATCGCGATGGCCAGAACGCGAAAGTGAAGAAGGGAAATACTGGGGCCTAAATTTGGCTTACGCGTTCGCGAGGGTCAAGACATGAACGCGAAGGGGGAAGGCACAGAGCTACACGAACGCGAACCTAACGATGTGAACGCAATGAAGAAAACCCCTGTGCCAAAATTGCAGAAAATCTGCTAACTTCTTGAGTCCAAAACCACCCCGAACACCTCCGAAAACACACCCGAGCCCTCGGGGCTCCCAACCAATCACACACACTAACTCAACAATATCCTACGAACTTATCCGTGCGATCAAATCGCCAAAATAACATCAAAATCATTGAATCAAGCCCCAAATTCATCATTTTTCATTATAACTACATAAACTTCAAACTTTAGATATTTAGGTCCGAAACACATCAAATGACGTCCAATTTCGATCAAACTTCACAAAAAGCGTGTAACACATATTTAAGGCTTATACCGGGCGTCGAAACCAAAATACGATCCCGATACCATAGTCTTTTAACTAATTTTTCATTTCTATTTTCCTTAATAATTTCAGAAAATAATTTAACAGAAAAATTCTTTTACTCGGGTTCTAGACCTCGGATTTCAACTCCAGGAACATGCCCGAGTCCCATATTTTTCTACGGTCCCTCCGGGACCGTCAAATCATGGGTCCGGATCTGTTTACCAAAAATGTTGACCGAAGTCAACTTTAATCATTTTAAAGCCATATTTTTAAATTTTTCACAGAATTTAACATATAATCTTTCCGGCTATGCGCCCGGAATGTGCACGCAAACCGATGCAACTAAAAGTGAGGTTTTCAAGGCCTCGGAAGGGCGGAAAAAGAGAAAAATCCGGTGATGACCCCTTTGGGTCGTCACATTCTCCACCTCTAAAACAACCGTTCGTCCTCGAATGGACAAAAGAAAGAAGTACCTGAGTCAGGAAATAGATGAGGATAACGGCTCCGCATATCAGACTCGGACTCCCAGGTCGATGCCTTAGGAGGCTGACCTCTCTATTGGACACGCACTAAAGGAAAACTCTTCGACCTCAACTGTCGAACCTGCCGGTCTAGGATAGCTACCGGCTCCTCCTCGAAAGACAGATCCTTGTCCAACTGGACAGTGGTGAAATCTAACACGTTGGCTGGATCGTCGTGATACCTCCGAAGAATGGACACATGAAACACTGGATGCACGACTGACAAGCTAGGTGGCAAGGCAAGTCTATAAGCCACCTCTCCCACACAATCTAGAATCTCAAATGGGCCAATGAACCTAGGGCTAAGATTTCCATTCTTCCCAAATCTCATCACGCCCTTCATAGACGACACTCGGAGCAAGACCCGCTCACCAACCATGAAAGCTACATCTCGAAACTTACGATCCACATAACTCTTTTGCCGCTATTGAGCTGAACGAAGTCTGTCCTGAATGATCTTGACCTTATCCAAGGCCACCTGAACTAAATCTGTACCCAATAACCGAGCCTCTCCAGGCTCAAACCATCCGACTGGAGACCGACATCGCCTAACATACAACGCCTCATATGGAGCCATCTGAATGATGGACTGGTAGTTGTTGTTGTAGACGAACCCTGCTAAAGGTAAAAAATGGTCCCACGAGCTTCCAAAATCAGTGACACAGGCTCGGAGCATATCCTCCAATATCTGAATAGTCCTCTCAGACTGGCCGTCCGTCATGCAGGTAGATTCAGTGGTACCTCGTCAGGAGGTAGAGGTTCTTATGGCAGGGGCCATCCTCCCAGGCCTTTTCAATCAGCTCCCCATGTCACTCATGGTACTTCAGGTGGTCCTTCCATAGCGAGGCGGTCATAGGTCGGATAAGAGGCCCCGTCATGCAGGCAGATTTAGTGGTACCTCGTCAGGAGGTAGAGGTTCTTACGGTAGAGGCCATCCTCCCAGGCCTTTTTAGCCAACTCTCCAGGTCACTCATGGTACTTCAGGTGGTCATTCAGGTCGACAGGGCCAGCCTCAGTTCCCTCAGTTGCAGCGTTCGTGTAGGTGTTATAAGTGTGGTGAGTATGGTCACAACAGGAGGGTTTGCCCGAGGTTGAGGGGTGCTCAGCCGCAGCAGACGGGGTCTTGCCATGCTTGTGGTGATCCAAGGCACATTGTTAGATATTGCCAAATGATATAAATATAATACATATGTGATACCCAAATGATACACACTGGGATACACATTATTTATATTCATTTTCTACTTCGGATTTTCAACTCAAACCACTTCAAAACTCCACAAATCATCCCAAATTGAGATTCAAACTCCTTAAGATGTACCAAATCTATTCTAATAATACTCCCTCAAAAGAAAGCAAAAATTTAACCTCTTTTTGGCTACAAATAGCTAATTGGCGAATATTCATAACATTTTATGAATTGACCAATTTATGCAATAAACTACTTATAAATGGAAATAGCTGTTTTTTTTTTCAATCTGAAATTTCAATCAAAACCAACTTAAGTCCTCACCAAATTTTCTCAAAATTAAGATATAAACTTCAAAGGACATCCCCAATATTAATTTTTGAAGTTTCATTAAATTTGAAATAAATCAATGAAATAAATATTTTAAATATGTATATAATTTTCTTACTTAATAATATCGAAAGCCTATTGGTGAGCAAAATTTTTTACTATTATGTGGCAAACAATTATATCATGTTTTGTTCACCTAACCACTTTGCAAACAATGAAGAAGGAAGAAGAGGGAGAGAAAAAAGGAAATTTGGAATATAGTACCTTACTTTGCATACAATTGGAAATTATGTATCTGAAAATGTAAATAAGTAATAACATCTCTAAGAAGGGTAAAAAAGTTTATAATATTAGATAAATAGGTAAATCGCTTTCATATGTGAAAAAAAAATCACAAACGATCACTTTTTAACCCTGTTGTTAAAAATAGTCATTGTCCCTAAATTTACAAATATCGCTTTGAAACTCCAGCATAATGGCTATATCAAAGACAAAATCAATGCGTGTTCAGTGGGCATAAATTCTATGATAAATTTGCATATAACTCCTATTATGGAATTTCAAATTAGTGGCGAAACTCCAACTCTATTGCTAGTTTATTAATAGAAAGAACACCAAATAGCCATTTTAGGGCTGGGCGTTCGGTACTTCGGTATGGTATTTATGAATTACGGTTCGGTACTTTGATATTCGGTATATCGATTGTGCATATCAAATACTGTACCAAAGTAGTTCGGTATTTTCTTGTTTGGTTCAGTACGCTTTCGGTATATCACCGTCCGTCCGTCCCTATTAATGATGCAGATATAACTTATAAGTTATACACTTATAACTTATGTACAGAAACATGAAGAGGTAAATCCTATTATTCTAGAAAACGTATAAAACATAGAACTACTGTATGCACTTATGCAGAAACCATAGAAAACATATAACTACTATATGCAAAAACCATAGAACTCCCACTCAAATAAATAATTTAATGAATATAACCAATTAAAAACAAATAGAACACTTGGTACTAAAACAAAATAAATTAATAATAGAAAATAGAACACTTAACCAGTTAACCCAATTAGTTTTACCGTACAGAAATACAGAACACTTAGATTGTTACAGTGCAACATGTCACGACCCTAGTTCACCAACCGTGAATATGTCATGACGGCACCTGGTCTCCACGACCAGGTAAGCCTAATATTGCGAAAATAAAATAATTACGGAAAAGTAGAGAAAAATCAAATTTAATATCTAAAGGAAATAGTACGGAATGCCGCTCGGCATGTACAACTCAATATCACAAATGTAAAATAATTCCCAAAACCCGAAAACTCACGGGCAACACAGGCTACATAAGTGTATAGTAAGGCTCCAAAACTCCAGAATATCTAACAACCGGAAGAAAGAAAACTAAGTACTATAGATAGAGTAAGAGGGAGACTCGTCGGTCTGCGGACACAGCAAATCTACCTCGAAGTCTCCGTAGTCCTCCTGCCTCACTGATAGTGCACCTAAGTAGAGGTCCCTGGATGATTTGCACATGGAAAACATGCGCATGAAGGGGCATGAGTACACCACAGAGGTACTCAATAGGTGTCAAGCCTAACCTCGGTTGGTTAGTGACGAGGAAGGTCAGTGCCCTACTAAGAAAAAATATAATAATAACAATAATTAACAGTATAAAAATCTGACAGGAATAATGAATACAGCAGTGTAATAAGGCAGGTCAACGAGGCAATAACAACTACAAAGATAGAGTAAAACACAGAGTAAACATAGCTCAATGTAAAGATACCAATGAGGATCTACCAGGATACCGTCATGTAGCCCTTTCCTCAACTGTTCAGTGGATCTCCCGGGATACCATCCCGTAGTCCAACTCATGTACTAAAAACGAAGGATCTCCCGGGATACCGTCCCGTAGTCCCAAAGTAAAAGTGCAGGGGGATCTCCTGGGAATCGAACCCGTAGTCCCAAAGTAAAAGTGCAGGGGGAGTCTCCCGGGAATCAAACTCATAGTCCCAAGGTAAATAGACAAGGGGGGAGCTACCGGAATCCCACATTCGTAGTCCCAATGTAAATGCGCAACCACAGCCGGAAACAACCAAGAAATAAAGTACGAAAGACAAACAACAGATAGAACTAGCCTAGCATGCTTCACGTAGTGCAGTCAAAACAACTTAAGCAATTAGACAGTCAAATCAGCTAAGCATGCTTTTACTAATCTAGCATAAGTCATAACTTCAAATAGAATTAAGCAAATAAGAATAAGAACTAAATTTCCATAGCTTAAGTAAAAATCGGGATTTCATCAATCGGCTCAGGTATGCACTCTTCACCTCACGCACAAGGCCCTCAAATATCAAGTAAAATCCTAAGGGGAAAGGTCCTCCATACAAGGTTAGACAAGCCACTTACCTCGAACCGGCTCAATATCAATAGAAACCACGCCTTTGCCACGAGTATCCGACTTTAAATGGCCCAAATCTATTCGATTCAATTACATATCGTAAATAATATTGCAAACAACTGATTCCACTATAAAAATTAAAGCTAGGGCACGAAAATAGGTAAAATGACCAAAATGCCCCTCAAGCCAACATCTCGGAATCAAATAATTTCCATATTTTTAGAACCCTCGTACCCACACGAGTGTAACCATATAAAAATCTCCCAAATTGGAGGTCAAATGCCCACTCAAAACTCAATAGTTTAGCCAATAAAGTTTTATCCCAAATTACCCAATTTTTATCCTAAATTCGAATTCCAATGATGTATTTAACAATATAATGATGTAGTATAATGAAAAGGGATCAAAGAAACGTTACCCAATAATTTTCTCTTCAAAAACCACTCAAAATCGCGTTCTCCCGAGCTCTCAATCGATTTTTCAAACTTATGAAATTAAACCCTCGAAATTATTATTTTTGAACAGTGAATACCGCTTCTGCGGTCCCGCCTATGCGAAACACTGGCCGCTTCTGTGGCCTCCTTTAAAAATCCCAGCTTCCGCTTCTGCGGTACCTATCTCGCAGAAGCGGATCCGCTTCTGCGGAAATCGTATTGCTTCTGCGGTTTCCTGGAAGGTGACCCCAAAGTCGCTTTTGCGACGTCCAAGGCCGCTTCTGCGGTTCCCAAGCCGCAGAAGCAAAAATACCAGAAAGAAAAATACCAGTTGCTGCAACACTTAAAAAAATTTTCCGTTAACCACCCGAAATCATCCCGAGGCCCCCGGGACCTCAACCAAAAACACCAATACTACCTCATACCTTATTCAAACTTGTACCAACCTTGAAAACACCAAAAACAACACCAAAAATCCAAATTAATCAAAGATTCAAGCCTAAGAACTTTAAATTTCTTCCAAATACGCTTTCGACCAAAAACCTAACCAAAACACGTCCGAATGACCTGAAATTTTACGCGCACATCCCAAATGACATGAAGGAGCTACTGCAACTTCCGGAATTCTATTCTGACTCTCGCATCAAAAACTCACTATCGGACCGAAAACTTCAAAAATACAAACTTCGACATTTTAAGCCTAAATGAGCTACAGACCTCCAAAATACATTCCGAACACGCTCCAACTCCGAAATTACCTAACAAAGCTAACAGAACCATCGTATTTCCATTCCGAGGTCGTCTTCACACTGTTCCAGTTATGGACCATTTTTTTTCAACTCTTAAGTTCTCATTTAGGGACTAAGTGTCCCAAAACACTCCGTATTCCAACATCGAACGTCCTGACAAACCAAAATAGCAGAAATAAACTTAGGGGAAGCAGTTAATGGGGGAACGGGGCGTAAATTCCAAAAATGACCGGTCGGGTCGTTATATCCTCCTACACTTAAACATTCGTTCATCCTCAAACGAGCATAGAGAACATACCTGAAGTAGTAAAAAGATGACGGTACTGACTGCGCATATCATTTTCGGTCTCCCAAGTCACCTCCTCGGCCGGCTGACCCCGCCACTGAACCTTCACTGAAGCTATGTTCTTTGACCTCAACTTCCTGATCTGCCTGTCCAAAATTTCCACTGGCTCCTCAACATAGGATAGATCCTTGTCCAACTGGGCTGAACTGAAATCCAGCACGTGCGACGGATCACCATGATACCTCCGGAGCATCGAAACATGAAATACCGGATGAACTCCGTCCAAGCTAGGAAGTAATACAAGCTCATAAGCAACCTCCCCAACTCGCCTCAAGATCTCAAAAGGGCCAATAAATCTCGTACTCAGCTTTCCTTTCTTCCCAAACCTCATGACGCCTTTCATAGGCGAGACCCAAAGCAGAACCCGCTCACCAACCATATATGAAACATCACGAACCTTCCTGTCCGTATAACTCTTCTGTCTAGACTGGGTTGTACGGAGTCTATCCTAAATCACCTTAACCTTCTCCAATGCATCCTGAACCATCTCTGTGCCCAATAGCCTGGCCTCACCCGGCTCAAACCAACCTACCAAAGATCTACACCTCCTACCATATAAAGCCTCGTACAGCGCCATCTGAATGTTGGACTGATAACTGTTGTTATATGAAAAATCCGCCAATGGCAAGAAATGATCCCAAGACCCTCCAAACTCAATCACACACGCACAGAGCATATCCTTAAGAATCTGAATAGTGCGCTCGGACTGTCCATCCGTCTGGGGGTGAAATGTTGTGCTCAACTCCACTCGAGTGCCTAACTCATGCTGCACGGCTCTCCAGAACCGCGATGTAAATTGAGTACCTCTGTCTGAAATGATAGAAACTGGAATACCATGCAAACGGATGATCTCCCTAATATAAATCTCCGCCAAATGCTCTGATGAATAAGTAGTACACACAAAAATGAAATGAGCGGACTTGGTCAGCCGATCCACAATGACCCAAATAGAATCAAACTTCTTCAAGGTCCATGGGAGTCCAGATACAAAGCCCATGGTGATACGCTCCCATTTCCACTTCGGGATCTCTATCTGCTGAAGCAACCCACCCGAACGCTGGTGCTCATACTTCACCTGCTGGCAGTTGAGGCATCTAGACACGTAATCAACTATATCCTTCTTTATTTGCCTCCACCAATAGTGCTGCCTCAAGTCCTGATACATCTTCACGGCACCTGGATGGATGGAATACCGCGAACTATGGGCCTCTGCTAGGATCAGCTCACGAAGACCATCAACATTGGGCACACAAATCCGTCCCTTCATCCTTAATACCCCATCATCCCCAATGGTCACATCTCTGGCATCCCCAAGCTGGACCCACTCCTGAAGGACAATCAAATGAGGGTCATCATACTGCTGCTCCCTGATATGATCAAATAAGGAAGACCGAGAAACCACACAGGCTAGAACCCGACTGGGCTCCGAGAGATCCAATCTCACGAACTGGCTGACTAGGGCCTAAACATCCATCGCCATCAGCCTCTCTAAAGCTGGTAAATATGCCAAACTACCCAAACTCTCTGCCCAGTGACTCAAGGCATCTGCCACCATATTGGCCTTGCCCAGGTGATACAGAATAGTGATATCATAATCCTTTAACAACTCTAGCCATCTCCTCTGATGCATATTCAGGTCCTTCTGCTTGAGTAAGTGTTGTAAACTCCGATGGTTGGTATAGATCTCACAAGGCACCCTGTACAAATAATGATGCCAGATCTTCATGGCATGAACAATAGCAGCTAACTCAAAGTCATGGACAGGGTAATTCTTTTCATGTATCTTCAACTGTCTAGACGCGTAGGCAATCACCCTATCGTCCTACATCAACACCGCTCCAAGTCCGACCCGTGAGGCATCACAATAAATTATATAAGACCCCGAACTAGTAGGTAGCATCAAGATTGGGGCTGAAGTCAAAGCTGTCTTGAGCTTTTGGAAGCTCGCCTCACACTCCTCTATCTACTGAAATGGGGCACCCTTTTGGGTCAATCTAGTCATAGGGGTCGCAATTGATGAAAACCCCTCCACAAAGCGACGGTAATAACCCGCCAAGCCAAGGAAACTACGAAACTCTGTAGTTGAGGAGGGCCTGGGCCAACTCTGCACGGCCTCTACCTTCCTCGGATCCACCCGAATGCCCTCACTCGATACCGCGTGTCCTAGGAATGCCACGGAACTCAACCAGAACTCACATTTTGAGAACTTTTCATATAATTTCTTCTCTCTCAGGGTCTGAAGCACTGTCCTCAGGTGCTGCTCATGATCTTCCCAACTCCGGGAATACATAGAATGTCATCAATGAAAACAATAACGAATGAGTCAAGATATGGCCTAAATACACTGTGCATCAAATGCATAAAAGCTTTTGGGACATTAGTCAGCCTAAATGACATAACAAGGAACTCGTAATGACCATACCGAGTCCTGAAGGCAGTTTTCGAGATATCTGGCTCCCAAATCTTTAATTGATGGTAACCTGAGCGCAAATCAATCTTGGAAAACACCTGTGCGCTCTGAAGCTGGTCAAACAGATCATCAATACGAGGCAAAGGATAACGATTCTTCACTGTAACTTTGTTCAACTGGTGATAGTCAATGCACATACGTATAGAACCATCCTTCTTCTTCAAAAACAAGACAGGAGCACCCAATGGTGAGACACTGGGCCGAATAAAATCGTTACCAAGCAATTCCTGCAATTGATCCTTCAACTCCTTCAACTCAGGAAGAGCCATGCGATATGGAGGAATGGAAATAGGCAGGGTGCCCAGCAACAGATCAATGCCAAAATCAATGTCTCTATTGGGCGACATGCTCGGAAGATCAGCTGGAAACACATCGGGATAATCACATACCACTGGAACTGAATCAACAGAAGGGGTATCAACATTGACATCTCTCACATAAGCTAAATACGAGGCGCACCCCTTCTCAACCATACGCTGAGCCTTAAGGAAATAGATAACTCTACTAGGAGTATGATCTAAAGTACCACTCCACTCAATACGCGGAATACCTGGCATAGCCAGCATCACGGTCTTGGCATGACAATCAAGAATAGCATGATGGGGCGACAACCAGTCCATGCCCAGAATAATATCAAAGTCAACCATACCAAGTAACAATAGATCCGCTCTGGTCTCAAAACCATGAATAGTAACCAAACATGACCGATAAACGCGGTCCACAATAATAAAATCTCCCACAGGAGTAGAAACATAAACGGGGGCACTCAAAGAATCCCGAGGCACACCCAAATGCGAAGCAAAATAAGAAGACACATAATAATAAGTAGAGCCTGGATCGAATAGAATCGATACCTCTCTGCGACAAACCAGTATAATACCTGTGATGACGGAATCGGAGGCAACCACCTCAGTGTGAGCAGGAATACAATAATATCTGGCCCGACCCCTCTCGCGAGGGCAGCCTCTATCTCCCTGGCCTTCGCCCCTGGCTGGCTGGGCAGGTGGGGCAGCAGCTGGAGCTGTGATCATGGCCTAAGAACTCTGAGGAGCCCGCTGTGGCCGAGCAGTCTGTAAAGATGCACCCCTACCAAGTCTGGGACAGTCCCTAGCCATATGACGTGTATCGCCACACTCGAGACAAAACTCTGGGAGGACGCGGTGGCTGTGACTGGATGGGGCTAGTCCTGCTGGACTGACCTCTGGAAGTACCCCGCACAGGAGGCGCGCTAGAAACTACAGGCGCATAATAAGGCTCCTGAGGTGCAGGCGGAGCTGGAGTACTGCCGGCTGCTGGAAAAGCTGAGTGTACAGGGCGGCTAGAATAACACCTACCATAGCGACCTACTAATGGGGTACGGACATGAGAGTAGTAACCCGACTCTCGAGACCTCTTGGCCTCCCTCTCCCCTCTTTCCCTGGAAAGCATACCCTCAATCCTCCTAGCAATGCTCACTACCTACTGGTAAGGAATATCCATCTCCAACTCTCGAGCCATGCTGGACCTGATGGGTAGGATAAGGACCTCGATGAACCTGCAAACTCTCTCCCAAATTGTGGAAAACCAAGGTCGGTGCATGCCTGGCCAACCTGGTATAACGGATGGCATACTTTGAAACTGTCATAGCACCCTGGCACAAGTGCTCAAACTCCGCGCGCCATGAATCCTTGAGGCTCTGGGGAACAAACTCTCTCATAAACATGTGTGAGAACTGGGTCCAAGTCAGTGAAGTAGCCTTGACTGGAATGTCTAACTCATAAGTACGCCACCAATCATAGGCAGCTCCCCGAAGCTGAAAGGCAGTGAAAGAAACCCCGCTAGACTCCACTATGCCCATAGTGCGAAGAATACAATGACACTCCTCCAAAAATCCCAAGGCATCATCTGATGCTAAGCCACTGAACACTAGGGGATCATATTTCTTGAACCTCTCTAGTCTACGCTACTCGTCCTCTGAAGCAGTTGACCCATCCTCGGGATGAACTGGTGCTGCAGGCAGTACAGGAATAATCTCCGGAGCCTGTTCAACCTGCACTCACTGCTCAGGAGTGCGGAAGGCGGGAGTCTGTACTCCTCCCCCGGCCTAGGATGTTGCTGCAGCAAGGGGAAGCAACCTTGCCTGAGCCAAGGTGGTGTACATGCTCCTGAACTGAACCAGATTCTCCTGGAGCGCTGGAGTAGTAGTAGTAGTTGTAGGTGTACCAGGTGCCTGGGCTCCGGCTAAATCTGCAGGTGGTACCTCGGCGGTAGCTCACGCAGGTGATGTGGCTGCACAGTGTGCACGTCCTCGACCTCTACCCCGGATCCAGCCCCGGCCTCTGACGGCGGTAGCAGGGGGCGCAAGTGCCTGGTCATCTCGTGTAGCATGTGTCCTCACTATCTGTGAGAGAATAGAAGATAGAAGTTTAGAATTTATGTCAAAATATCGAATGAAATGAAGATTTTTCCAAAATAGTTACATAGCCTCTCGTAGATAAATACAGACGTCTCCGTACCAATCAGTGAGACTCTAATAAACCGGCCTATGTTTCGTGACTCCAATGAACCTAGGGCTCTGATAACAACTTGTCACGACCCTAGTTCACCAACCGTGAACATGTCATGACGGCACCTGGTCTCCACGACCAGGTAAGCCTAATATTGCAAAAATATAATAATTACGGAAAATTATAGAAGAATCAAATTTAATATCTAAAGGAAATTGTACTGAATGCAGCTCGGCATGTACAACTTAATATCATAAATCTAAAACAATTCCCAAAACTCGGAAACTTACGGGCAACACAGGCTACAAAAGTGTATAGTAAGGCTCCAAAACTCTAGAATATCTAACAACCGGAAGAAAGAAAACTAAGTACCATAGATAGAGTAAGAGGGAGACTTGTCGGTCTACGGACGCAGCAGATCTACCTCGAAGTCTCTGTAGTCCTTCTGCCTCATTGATAGTGCGCCTGAGTAGAGGTACCTGGATGATTGCACATGGAAAACATGTGCAGGAAGGGGCATGAGTACACCACAGCAGTACTCAATAAGTGCCAAGCCTAACCTCAGTTGGGTAGTGACGAGGAAGGTCAGGGCCCTACTGAGGAAAAATATAACAATAATTAACTATATAAAAATCTGACAGGAATAATGAATACAGCAATGTAATAAGGCAGGTCAACGAGGCAATAACAACTACAAAGATAGAGTAAAACATAGAGTAAACACCGCTCAACGTCAAGATACCAATGAGGGTCTACCAGGATAACGTCCTGTAGCCCTTTCCTCAACTGTCCAGTGGATCTCCCGGGATACCGTCCCGTAGTCCAACTCATGTACCAAAAACGAAGGATCTCCTGGGATGCCTAGTCCCAAAGTAAAAGTGCAGGGGGATCTCCCGGGAATCGAACCCGTAGTCCCAAAGTAAAAGTGCAGGGGGATCTCCCGGGAATCGAACCCGTAGTCCCAAAGTAAAAGTGCAGGGGGATCTCCCGGGAATCAAACCCGTAGTCCCAAGGTAAACAGATAAGGGGGGAGCTACCGGAATCCCACATCCGTTGTCACAATGTAAATGTGCAACCACAACCGGAAACAACCAAGAAATGAAGTACGAAAGACAAACAACAGATAGAACTAGCCTAGCATGCTTCACGTAGTGCAGTCAAAACAACTTAAGCAATTAGATAGTCAAATCAGCTAAGCATGCTTTTCCTAATCTAGCATAAGTCATAACTCCAAATAGAATTAAGCAAATAAGAATAAGAACTAAATTTCCATAGCTTAAGTAAAAATCGGGATTTCATCAATCGGCTCAAGTACGCGCTTGTCACCTCACGCACAAGGCACTCAAATATCAAGTAAAATCCTAAGGAGAAAGGTCCCCCACACAAGGTTAGACAAGCCACTTGCCTCAAACCGGCTCAATATCAATAGAAACCATGCCTTTGCCATGAGTATCCGACTCCAAATAGCCCAAATCTATTCGATTCAATTACATATCGTAAATAATATTGCAAACAACTGATTCCACTATAAAAATTAAAGCTAGGGCGCGAAAATAGGTAAAATGACCAAAACGCTCCTCAAGCCAACGTCTCGAAATTGAATAATTTCCACATTTTTAGAACCCTCGTACTCACACGAGTCTAACCATATAAAAATCTCCCAATTTGGAGGTCAAATGCCCACTCAAAACTCAACAGTTTAGCCAATGAAGTTTTACCCCAAATTACCCAATTTTGATCCTAAATTCGAATTCCAATTATGTATTTAACTATATAATGATGTAATATAATGAAAAGGGATCAAAGAAACATTATCCAATGATTTTATCTCTAAAACAAACTCAAAATCGCCTTCTCCCAAGCTCTCAATCAATTTTTCAAACTTATGAAATTAAACCCTCGAAATTGTTATCTTTGAATAGTGAATATTACTTCTGCGGTCCCGCCTATGCAAAACACTGGCCGCTTCTGCGACCTCCTTTAAAAATCCCAGCTTCCACTTCTGCAGTACCCATCTCGCAGAAGCGGATCTGCTTCTGCGAAAATTGTATCGCTTCTGCGGTTTCTTGGAAGGTGACCCCAAAGTCGCTTTTACGACGTCCAAGGCCGCTTCTGCGGTTCCCAAGCCGCAGAAGCGAAAATACCAGAAAGAAAAATACCAGTTGCTACAACACTTAGAAATTTTCTTTGTTAACCACCCGAAATCATCCCGAGGCCCCCGGGACCTCAACCAAAAACACCAATACCACCTAATACCTTATTCAAACTTGTACCAACCTTGAAAACACCTAAAACAACACCGGAAACCCAAATTAATCGAATATTCAAGCCTAAGAACTTAAATTTTCTTCCAAATACGCTTTCGACCAAAAACCTAACCAAAACACGTCCGAATGACCTGAAATTTTGCGCGCACATCCCAAATGACATGACGGAGCTACCGCAACTTCTAGAATTCCATTTCGACCCTTGGATCAAAAACTCACTATCGGACCAAAAACGTCAAAAATACAAACTTTGGCATTTTAAGCCTAAATGAGCTACGGACCTCCAAAATACATTTCGAACACGCTCCCAACCCCGAAATCACCTAACGGAGCTAATGGAACCATCGGATTTCCATTCCGTGGTTGCTATGCCGGTTACGGACCATTTTTCAACTCTTAAGCTCTCATTTAGGGACTAAGTGTCCCAAAACACTCTATATCCCAACACCGAACGTCCTGAAAAACCAAAATAGCAGAAATAAACTTAGGGGAAGCAGTTTATGGGGGAACGGGGCATAAATTCCAAAAAAAACCGGCCGGATCGTTACACAACAACAGTGCAAAATACCACAAGGCAACAACAACAAGGCAGTCTAATAAAAGCAAAATAACATAGATTGTCTCAATTCACTGAATTCGACTAAAATAAGAATTTTTAAATGTCGCTCAAGACAAGCCCTGATATGCTTCCTTCGCTCGGTATTTTAGGGCTCGAATATCTCTGCATAATGTACATGACTTGCGTAAATCAGCAGTATTTATTTTCAAGTTATCCAAAATCGATTTTGAAGAATGAACTCCAAGATATAATCTCTAAGTTGGAAGAATTGACCAAGTTTGACTTTTAGCATTTGATCATGGGATGGAGTTTCGTGAGTATTGTTCGCTCCATTGGGTGATACTTGACGTATGAGCACGTCCGGATTGTAATTTAAAGGTCCATAGTCGAATCAGTCTTGAATTGGCGAAAGTTTGATTTTTAGGAAGTTTGACCGGGAGTAAACTTTTTGATATCGGGGTAGGATTCCGATTCTAAAAGTTGAAATAGGTCGTTAATGGCAAATGTGACTTGTGTGCAAAATTTGAGGTCAATTGGAGGTGATTTGATAGGTTTCGGCATCAATTGTAGAAGTTGAAGTTTCAAAGTTCACTGATTTTGACTTGAGGTGTGATTCATTATTTCAAGGTTGTTATACGTGATTTGAAGCTTCGAGTAGGTTCGTTTTGCCATATAGAACTTGTCTGCAAAATTCGGCGCCATGTGGAGTTGATTTGAAATGGTTCGGACGCTTGGTTGCGATTCTAGAAGTTCTTGAAGTTTAGTTTGATCTTCATTCGTTTTGGCATCTGATTTGTGGTTTTAGAATTATTCTGATAACTTGAGCATGCGAGCGAGTTTGTTTTGTGTTTCTGGACCTGGGTGCACGATTTGTTTGGAGCTTCAAGGGCTCGAGTGAGTATTGGATTGGTTCCGAAATGATTTTTCATAATATTTGAGTGTTGGTACAGGTGTCCTCGCATTTACGTTGTTTTTGTCGCAAATGAGAAAATCACAATTGCGAAGAAGTCATCGCATTATCAAAAATTCGGTTGCTGGGGTAGATTTGCATTTGCGATTTGGGGTTGTCCACATTTGCGAGGGACCCTGCCGTTTTTGCGAAGTGCTGTTCTTTGCATTTACGAAGTATGGGGCCGCAAATGCGACCTTGACATGAAAGCTTTTATTTTGCATTTGCGATAAGTTGTTCACATTTGCGAACCCCCTGTCGCAAATGCGACATCTGCAACCTGCTAAATGCTGAGAATTTCGATATTTTGCTTCATTTTGTTATATTTTGATTCCTAGCTTCGATGGGAGGCGATTTTGTGAAGGGATTTTCATACCAAATCATTGGGTAAGTATGTTTAATCATTTCTCAACTGCATTTTATTATTATATATAAAATTTAACATCAAATTCATGAGAAATCTAGGGAAAAATTAGGGATTTTGTCCAAACTTTGAAAAATGATAATTTGGGATTTGAGAGTCGAATAGGACTTGGATTTGAAAACAAAATATATATTCGGACTCGTGAGACTATGGGTAGTCAAGACCTATCCTTGGACCCAGGTTTTGACCGGGCGTGCCTGGGGTTTGACTTTTGTTGACTTTTTAGAAATTGTAAAAAAAATACAGCTTTATTAATTGAAATTATTTTCTCTTGCATTATGTGATGTAAGTCATCTTTGGCTAGATTGAGCCAAGCGGAGGTGAATTTATAAAGTAAAAAACTAAGGTGAGTATTGAGTTAGCCAAATTGAGGCAAGTGTCTTGCCTAACTTTGTTGAAGAAATTTTTCCTCCTATTTGTCATTGTTTGCCACATGAGAGGGTGATACGTATATGAGGTGACGAGCGTATATGTATGTGCCAGGGTTAATCATGCTTGGGAGTAGATTAAGTTATAATTGTGTCTTATAGAATTACGTGACCTTCTTGCTCCATGTCTTACTTGACTCTTAGATACTAAGAGCATAGTATTAAACGTTAGAAATCAAGACTTAGCTTAGTATAACTTGATCAAATTGATGGAATTCTAAGAATATATTGATGTGTCTAATTTGGTTGTCACTATGCGTAGTCATTAATACAATCCTACAGCCGATCTTCTTGAGATACTCAATTCTATACTTGTGTTGTTGATCATTTGGGAGATTTGTGGAAGTACTTGAATAGTACGGTTCTGGAGGGTTTACTGAATCATCGTTGGCTTGGAAAGTTGTGATTGGGAATTGTTTGGAATATTCATTTAAACACTCTCCTTGGTGATATTTATGCTTCCTGCCTTGTTTGTCGTTGATATACACATGTTTGGTAAGGAAGAGTGTAAAGCACGAAGGCTGATATTGTGCTATTGTTTATACATTATCATGTGAGAGAGAGTGTAACGCACAAAGGGTGATGCTGTGCCATATCATTTGAGAGTAAAAGCACAAAGGGTGATGTCGTGCTATATTATTTGAAAGTTAAAGCACGAAGGGTGATGTTGTGCCATATTATTAAGAGTAAAAGCACGAAGGGTGATGTCGTGCCACATTATTTAGGAGTAAAACCACGAAAGGTCATGCTGTGCCATTTCATTTATATTGTTATATTTTTTTGTTATCGTGAAATCATGGCATGATGGGTGTTTCTGTGCAGGCGAGGATGAGGGACATGCATTATGTTGTGATATTTGTTTTCCATGTATATATTCACGTCTTTATCTTAAGTGGTTATTGTCATATTTATAGACCTCGTGTGACTTGTTGTTATTGTCCTGTCATTGCTCTTTATTTCAATCATTGTTGAGTTGTCCATATCTTCTACTTGTTTAATTTGCAAAACACACGCCTATTTCCTATTATTATCATTACCTCCATGTCGTGTCTATTCTATGCATTTTACTACAAGTCCTTTTTCTATTTAGTCATCCATGCCTCTACTTGTTAACTTGTAAAGATCATGTGTTTCCTTCTTATTTGTTATATCTGTACTTAAGCCTCCATCATGCTAGTTAATTGAAGTTGATATTCCTTGTTTTCCAATTGCTGTCATTACTCACGTGCTTTCCGCCTAGTCTTTTACTATTGCCCACATGTACATCCTCATTCATTATTGCTACTTGTGCATTCCTACTTTGTTATTCCTGCTATTGGTATTTCTGTAATTTGGTTGGTTTTGTTATGCGTATATTGTGTGAGGATGAGATAAAAGCACGAACGGTGTTTCCATGTAATTGAATTATTATCTGAGTACATTCCTCATGCTATGAAAATTATGAAGTGACTGTCGTGGTTTATCAGTTTCATTCTAAGGAAAGGATTGGTTGAGGTATTGTAAGATGCTAAATTGTGATCACTGCTAGTAACCGGTTATTGTCAGCGCATTTGTTTCATGTATTCTTCTCTGTTATATCGTGTGTCGATGCCCCCTTTTCTCGCAAAATTGGGTTTATGATATTTGGGCAGACAACTCATTTCCTTTTGGGAATAGGGTTGGAATTGAAGAGTCTCCACCTAATGATTAAGTGCATTAGGACACTAAGAAGAATTTTGATTTAGAAAACTAGACAATGGGTAAGGGCTTGAAATTATCTCGAGGGGAAGGTGTTAGGAACCCCTCGAGATCCACTAGTGTGGTTCCCGGCCATGCTATAATTGTGACTTTAAGTGCAAATGACAATTAAACAAGCAAGAATTACAAATACAAGGTAGTTTTCACATAATGGTTGCAAGAAATTAAAATAAAAGAAGTTAAAGAAGCTGAAGTTTGGGAAGAAAGTAGTTTTGAAGTTTTGAAAATAAACAAGTAAAGGGAAGGAGTTTTCACATAATTGTTGCAAGCAATTAAAGTAAAAGAAGTTAAAGAAGCTGAAAGTTGAGCAGTTTTTAAAATTTTGAAAATAAACGAGTAAGGGGAAAGGGGTCCTAGGTTTATAAATAATATGGATCACCCCACACAACACCCGGTAACCGTTTATACATGTGGTGTTATCGCGTGGTCATCATATCCATATCTACCCTTTCCCAACCCGTTAAGGTATTAAACGCGGAATGGTCTCGTTTTCCTATTGCATGCTACTACCTGTCCCAAATCCTATCAACCCCGGAGGCATTTGGGACTACTAGTCCTAAAGGGAGGGGAGATTTGGATTTCGTAGTTTAAAAGGATAAAATTCTAAGGCGACAATCAAAACATGTAGAGCAGATATAGGGAAACACATAACAATTAAAGGCTCAAAGAGACCTCCTCAACTTAAAGATAGATCGTTCAGCATGTCTTACACATACTAGTATGGTCTTAATTAAACTTAAATAAAATGGGAGGCAAGCTAATTTATTACATATTTTAGATAAGAAACCTGAATCAGACTTGCCTGCTAGTTGGAATTTAACAAAGTTTGATTCCATTAACTAATTCACCCTATGGCTTGCCTAGGTGAAACCTATAGGCTTGATATCTAACAATGCAGGAGCGTACTAGTTTTTAAAGAAGAAGACTTGTTGGTTACACAAAAGCATAAGCTCTGTAGATATTAAGCAATGTTATTTACTGATTTAAGACAGACAAAATAGACGATTCAAATTTAGTTGATAGCTCCTATAGGCATGCTTTCTAAGTGCTAAATAATTTAAAACGTTTGCAGTCGAAATAAAAGTACAGAAATCCTATAGGCATGGTGTCTAGAATGATGTTTGTTATTCAAACCTATAAATAAGTTTGCCTAGTGATAGATGCATATGCAGAATTCAGGAAGTCCTATAGCCATGTTATCTATGTGGCATGCAGAAATATGGAAAAACCTACAGAGATGGTTTCTATATGTAATGCATGAAGCTATAGACATGGTTTTATAAATGCAGAAGTGTAGAAACTTATAGACATGGTTTCTATATGAGAATGTAGAACCTATAAATAGGATTTCTATATGAAGTGCAAAACCTATAAACATGTTTTTTAGATAATACAGAAGTGCAGAAACTTATAAGCATGATTTCTATACGAAATTGCAAAACTTATGGACATGGTTTCTATACGAAAATGCAGATTCTATATGAAATATGTAACCTATAAATATGATTTCTATGTGAAAAATGCAGAACTGAAAGCAGGACATGATTGCTGAAGCGTATTAAGTTCCTATGAACATGATATATACCCTTTTTTGCATGCATGATGTACCCTCCCCTTTTCACTAAAAGCCCTAATAGTTATTACGAGATTATTACAGCCCAGAATTGAATAAGAAAAAGAAGTAAATAACATCAGAAAAACTAAAAATTTCCAACCAAGGAGAGCCTGATTCAGTCTTCTTTCTAAAGCATGAAGTAAACCAACTCCAAAGATCGAATTTCTAAAGCCTTTCTCATTTTTGGGTGTGTCAGAGTTGCCAAGAGCCTCATGGACTCCGGGCAGTGCTTACACCCAAATTCATTACAGAATTGAATTACAGCGCAGTGTGGAAGGGCCAGCCCTCAAATGTCCAAGTTCAGAGGGAACTCAAGGTCCCAAATGAGGGGGGCAGAACTTAGAATCTAGGAGAGAATGTGAGTGCAATAGAGGGGATTCTGGGAAAAGCCAAAACAGGCTGGTGGTCATACCCAGCAATTGGATGTGCTGACATACCCCCAACCAACCTGTTATCCACATTATTTGGAAGTTAGGACCCCTTAAATGATCAAGTCCAGACATGAGCAACAATTTGGATGTTGCCATGTTCTGAACTTTAACTCAAACACATAGAGGGGAATAGGGGTACAGGTATTCACAGCAGAAACAAGTGCAAAGAGAACAACATACATATTTAACACTAAGCATAGATAGCAAAGTAGACAGGATCATGGAAGCTGAAAAATAAACACATCGGGTTGAGGCTGAAAACTAAACTAGAACATACCAGTTTCAGAGAAACAAAAGAAGAAAGCAGTAGTCTTGTGAAGCCAAAGTGCAAACAAATAGTCAGAAAGCTATGATCAGAGAACTATGATACTTGAGTAGTGTAAAAGTGTTGAATGGATAGTGTGTGATTGAAAGTTGGTCGTATTAACTGTGTATAATGTGTTAAAGAAGGTCATGTGTTTATAGTGTAGAAAGCAAGCAGAAATAGGTAAGAAAATAGTTTTGAAATCAATTTCACAAGGTATCCCTTTAATTAAGGGATTTTGATTTCAAACGGGTAAAAATAATTAAGGAAAGAGACCAATCAAACATCTTTTCAAAGCAGTACAAGAAAGGTAAATACATAGAGGTATATTTAAGGAAAAGTCTTGACAGCACACGGTTTGTGCGAACAAGGAAAGGAAATCAATTAAACAGCCAGTAAATCCCAAGGTTTGAATTTGGTATGGATGAATCCAGTCAGAAAAGGTGGAGAAGGGTTTAACTTAAAGAAAAATCAGTAATAATCAATTAAACCTAAAGAAAAGGATTCTGAATCAATCATAAGTTGAAAAAGATTTTCAAAAGAAAGAATTCATTACACATATAAAACATACAGCCGTGCTCAAGCACGAAGAACTGTTATACCAATCAGTAGAAGAGTCTAGCATAGAAAAAGTTCCGAGTTGTAAACAAAGAAGTTCAACTTATCTCATAGACTCGGAATGAGTCTAAAAGAGTCGAGGGTTCCAAAATAGAACCCTAGTCCAAACACATGATCAAATTCATCAAAACCCCCAGATTCTAGGGATTCCAACTTGAATCAGATACACAAATGAGGAGACAAATAACAAACAGATACAATAGCGAGTTTGAAACAAAAAAGTGAAGAAACTAGTTTCGAACATAGTGTGGGGGGGGAGGGGGTAGAAAGAACATGTTTAAGAAAACCTGGGATTTAAACAAGTCCAGAAGAGAGAAAAGGGAGTATAACACTTAAGAAAACAGTAGACGAAACATGTTTAAAGAGAACTCAAACAAGGTCCAGTAAAAAGGCAAGCAAAGAACTTAAGAACTCAGTAGGAGATACATACAGTAGGAGAACACAAAATACAAAAAAAATATATCAACAAGACATATTGGAAAATACAGTAGGACGAATATGTAAGCATGGTGTAGAAACATAAATAGAAAGACAAGGCACAGAAGAACATATATAGTAGCAAAACATTAAAAAGCAGTAGAAACACATGCGTGACAAATATACACAAAGAAAAAGGAAAAGAACAGTCAAAGAAAACATTTTGAGTTTTTCAAAAACCCTAAGTCGGAGAGAAGTAATTTTTGAAAGAAAAATTGGGGAAAACATTTTAAAACTCAAGTAGAGCACAAATATAGAATCGATCGGAGAAGACAATCAGAGAAAACCTCGGATAGCTAGGGTTTCAGAGGAACCCTAAAGCAAGAAAGGCTTGGAAAAGGTCTGATCTAAGTCGGATAAGTCAAAACCAGGCTCGAAATGCTTTAGATATGCGAGCAAAGTCGGAGAAACCATAGAACCTTGAATCGGAGAAGATATGAACAGACACCCTCGAGGTCAGACCTTGAAACTTTGAACACCAAGTATTCAAGAGTAGAGGGAGGTGAGTGTAGGCCATCCATGGCCTGAGAGACCATAGATTCTGGTGAGATTGCGGTTAAAAATAGTATAAGGCGATTAGGGTTTCAAGAACCTTCGAGAGAGTTTGAGAGAGGAGAGTGTTTGGGGGTGGCTAAGAGAAGAGAATGAGAGGATTAGGGTAGTCATTTAGGTTTATTTATGGAAGGGTGAATAGGAGCCGTTGATCTCAGAGATCAACGGTCTATATCAAAAAAGGGTTGGGTCGGGTAATTAAAACGGGTTGAGGGTATGGGATTAGGCTGGTCCAGTTGGGATTAAAATTGGGCCAGTTAGGGGGGGTCAATGTGGCAATAATCGAAATGTGATGGGGCTGTAATTGAAACGAAATGAGGCCAAATTTTAAATAGCCAGTTTTCCCCTTTTATTTTATAAAAATAGTAAACATGATTTTGAAAGAAAATTAAACGTACTGGATCAATTAATAATATATATAAATATTAATTTAAAAATATCCAATTTCATAATTATAAATATTATTAATTCTCAAAATAGGCTAAAATTATAATTATATGCAATTTGACTTTTAAAATACCAAATAAATTTGTAAAAATATATAAAAATTACTCTAGCTATATTTTGGTATAAATATAAGAATAAAATAAGTTATTCCCGAAGATAATAATTTTGGGAATAATTATTTATTTTTATACTGCTAAAATGGATAATAAATTGATTTAAAAATTTTTTAAAAAATTGGAAAAATACTAAAACACTTAGGCATATTTATATATGCATATATATAGTATTTGAAAGTATTTGGCATATAGAAAATAGACGATGAAAAATTGGGTATCAACATCGTGGTATAATTCTATTGCTGATTTAAGGTGCAGGTTTTATCAGTGAGTATCTTTAAACTAAAAAGCCTTGTCACTACTTCGACGAGGTTAAACAAGATAATTACCAGAACATGGGGTCGGTTGTACTGATACTACACTTCTGCAAATTGCATGTAGATTTTTTTTGGAGCGGAGCTGCTGGTGATATCGGGAGTTGACTCGAAATATTCTCGTGCATTCCGGATATAGATGCCAATTGTCCTTGGTAGCTTAGATTTTGGAAATCCGTTTATGTTAATTTCAAATAGATCGTATAATTATTTGTACCAGCTTTGTAAATTTCTAAGTCTTAGTAGCTCATGATTCGTACTACTAATTCTTGGGTCAATTTGCAAATATTCAGAAAGTTCTTCACTATTTCTCCTTTAATCGCATTTGGATGGTGTTTTCTATTAGTTGGCTTACATAGCGGGTTGAGCTAGGTGCCATCATGACTGGTGATTTTCCGGTCGTGACAAGGTGGTATCAGAGCACAAGGTTTGTAGGTTCTACGAGTCATGAGCAAGTGTCTAGTAGAGTCCTGCAGATCGGCATGATGTCGTCCATACCTATCTTCAAGAGGCTGCAGATCACTCAAGTGTTTAGATTTTACAAGGTCCCCTTGGGTAATCCCAGAGTGGGCACACGCAAGCAAACCTTCTCTAAAACCACTCTAGAAGAATGTGAGTGCATAGAAAGAGTTGGTGGAAGCATCTCGACCATTTCTCAGCTGATCAATGCTCATAATGCAGCTTCTGAAGAGATCAGAAGGTTGAGGGCTCAAAATGCCATACTGGAAACTTAGTTCAGTCAGGCAGTTAAAGGACCAGATTCCGTTAATGAAGAAGTTGCCCACCCCTAACAAAGGAAAATGATATGTTTCGCGCAAAACTACTTGAAGAACAATTGTCTGCAAATGCCCGACTGGACCTGGTTCTCAAAACCCTTGCTGCCTCTTCTTCCAAAGCCTCCCCCTCCTATGTCACGACCCGGATTTCCCACCATCGGGATCGTGATGGCGCCTACTCGTGGTAGCTAGGCAAGCCAACTTACTTATCATTTCCATTAGCAAAACCATTCTATTGTCAATTTATAGCATCATTAATAATAACAACAATAACTGCGGAAGTCTAATTTTATAAGTCTGAAATAAATACGAAATGCTCAACAATATTCTCTACCCAAGATTTGGTGTCAC
>MU710321.1:65183-100917 GCA_026770625.1 Nicotiana glauca | reverse complement strand
AATTCAATCGTATCTATACACAATTGATTTAATATCATCAATAATACTCAACAATCCAACCCAAATACCTAAATACAATCTTTCCAATATTCTGCCCAAAATTTGCAAAATCGACCCCGGGCTCGCTTGGTCAATAGGAGGTTCGAACCAAAATAAATTCACCCATAACCCCACGAATCCATAGATATAATATGTTTTAAGATTCGACCCCAAATTGGGGTTGAATTACCCAAAATTCTCAAAACCCAACTTTGCTCAAAACCCATAATTTCTACCTTAAACTTCATGATTTAGGGCTAGGATTTCAGTAATTAATGAAGAAAATTGAAAGAAATAAGTGGAACAATGCTTACCTAAGAAGTTTTGACGAATGGGATCTTCTATGGACGCCTAAGTGCTTGGAGAAGAAAGGGCTTGGTGTAAAATTATGAAAATCCCCTCACTGGTTCTGTTTTTAACTTAAAAATTCGTTGGGCAAAATTTTTCATCGCGTTCGTGACACACCTGTCACGTTCACGATGAAGGAAGATGGGTAAGCATAGCATTCGCGTGAAAGAGGATGCGAATGCGAAGAGGAAAAAGGCGAGGGTCCAGAACTTGGTCTACGCGAACGCGAGGAAGGGAGAGACTGAAGTTACGCAAATACGAGAGTAGGTTCGCAAACGCGTAGAAGTGGACCAGGCCGGCATCGCGATCGCGTAAGGGAGACCGCGAACGCGAAGAACAAATCCGGTCTGCAATAGCTGAAGAAAATCTGCTATGTTTCTAAGTGAAAAACCACACCGACACCCCTCCGAAACACTCTCGAGCCCTCGGGGCTCCAAACCAAATATACACACTAACGCAAAAACATTATACGAACTTGCTCGCGCGATCAAATCGCCAAAATAACATCATTTACATAGAATCAAGCCTCAAAACTCATGATTTTCCTTTCAAAATTCATAAACTTCCAACTTTAGACATTTAGGTCCGAAACACGTCAAACGACGTCCGATTTCGACCAAACTTTACAAGAAGCACTTAAACAATATATAAGACTTGTACCGGGCGTCGGAACAAAAATATGAGCCCGATACCATAGTCTTTTAATCAATTTTCATTTTTATTTTACTTAATAATTTCAGAAAAACAATTTAACAGAAAAATTCTTTTACTTAGGTTCTAGACCTCGGATTTCGACTCCGGGCACATTCCCGAGTCCCATATTTTTCTACGGACCTTCGGGACCGTCCAATCTCGGGTCCGGGTCCATTTACCAAAAATATTGACCAAAGTCAACTATAATCATATTAATATCAAAATTCTTCAAATTTTCCATAGAATTCACATATTTCAACATAGAAATTTTCCGGCTACGCGCCCGGACTGCGCACGCAAATTGAGGCAATAGAAAATGAGGTTTTCAAGGCCTCGGAAGCACAAAACAGATGAGGAAAATAGGTGATAACCCTTTGGGTCGTCACATCCTAGTGCCCCCTAGGATCCTCTCAGTAGCCAACTATCTTTTATCTAATGTTTTATGGTTGTTGTGTTCCTTTTGTTTGCTTTCTTTTGTGATGGCATGCTGGAATTCACCATTACTGCTCCTGTCTTGCTCAGTCCACTGTTAATATTAATGAAACAGCTCCTCATTTTGTCTGTACAATGTTATGTTCCTCTGGCTTTCTTTTTGTCATGTTGTGTGCACATATGTGGCATGATTTAGCTGTGTTAGACTTCTTTATGCTAATTACTTGCTTGTGTTTCTTTTTAATGATGCCAAAAGGGGGAAAAAGGTCATAAGAAGGGGAAACTTGTGTAGCTTCTTATAAGGAATCTAAGATTAAGGGGGAATCAAAAGCTAACAGTCAGGGGGAACTTGTGTAGTTTCTAGTATCTTATCTGGTTGTATCTTCTCTAGACAAATACTATCAATGCCTAAGTTTGTCATCATCAAAAAGGGGGAAATTGATGGGTTTTCAATGTCTTTGGCTTATGCCTCTTATGTATTGATGATCTAACAAACGTATGGTGAAGAACCAGATAGAGAACCTGACCCACATGGTATATATTTCAAATGAATAATGTCCAGTCTGATCTCCAGCAAATGAATGAACAACCACAAGGAGGAACACAACAGGGACCTGGTGACCTGGTCCCTTAGGTTCTTCGACAAAAGTACAAGTCAACTGTACAGTTGGAACGTAACAGCATAAAGTGATTGTCTCGCAACTATTACAAAAATAGGAACACAACAGGGACCTGGTGACAGAAGGACAAGTCAACTAAACAGCTGGAACGCAACTGCACAAAAGTGATAGTGCAGTAGATAGTGCAGCAGTCACTTCTCCTTGGGAATAAGCATGTAACAAGAGTTGACATCACCATCCATTGTGATATCTTTTATAGTATAACAACCTGGTGCAAGGCAAAAAATACCACTTGAGCATTCAGTGATATTCTCTCAAGCATAACAATATTCATCCTGCATTGAAGTCACTGGTGTGTCAAGAACGAGAAGACAACTCCACTAAGGATTAGTTTCATAATGAGTCTATGTGTATCCGTAGTTGATTTGTAATCTTGTTGTTTGTTCATCATTGTATCTCCTATCTTGCTTTCTTAGAAGATTTGTCTTAGGAAAACCAAAAATCCGTAAACTTTCGAGTTTATGTTGTGACTAGGTTTAGTCATAAGTTTAAAGTCTTTATAACTAGAAGAGTCGCAAAGTGGCTTGTGGTGAGGGCATCACAAGTTAGTCAAAGTCTTTGTAATAGATTTATTACAAAGTGGTTTGTAATAGTGAGATTGCAAGTTAGTGAAGTTAAAATCCTACACGTATAGGTCATGGTTTTTTTATCCCCTTGTGTGTGATTTTTCCCCGTAAATATCCCTTGTCTTCTTTACTTACAGTTTTATTAGCATTATTAGCATAAACTCGTAGAGCATCAGGTACTCTACTATTTGGTGGACTCATACAAACTATTCAGGTAAGCTCTTGGCAGTGTCTTTGGGGTGTTCTATGACTAGTATTGCATGAGTTTTTAAAGTATTCAGCTAAATAGCCATGCAAAATCGGGGCATGCTGTAAAGATATAGTACTTTGGGTTACTTATGAGGTGATCTATGACTTCAAGCTAAGTGGTAGAGTCTGCTAATGATGATCGGATTGTAGGATCATGGGCCGTAACAATTTTTTGACCGATGATTTGCTCGGTTATTTCTTCGAATGGTCATATGATGGTGAAGCACGGGTTGCTCGACGCTCATTAACTATGTATTGAAGATTAGAGTAAGATGAGTGGTTATCTAGAAGGTTCTGGCGAGTTCCAGGTTTTATGTAGCCTTTAAGGACTTTTGAATTTGTCTACGAGCAGGCTTGAAAATAGTAGCAAATGGTAATTGGACCTGCGGTATTTCCTTGTCAAGAAAGGTCTACATGTCGATGTTGGAATGATGCAAGAACTGGTTTCGGGTTCCTAGGAGGTTCTTTCATGGAGGTCATATCGGATTGAGCTACTTTCAGATTAGCAGTCTGCCTGACTAGGTTGAGTTAGAGGTGATTGATTCTGATTACTCGATTATGTGCTTAATCTATTTCGAAGAATTTATCATGGTTATGACCACGGTCGGAGTTGATATTTTCTACAGGTATATAAGCTATATTGCGTGTGGTGGTGTTCTCTTAGATTGAGTTAAATGAAAGATTCTCGACTGATGAGGTTTTTAATTTGCTTATGGTTCAGAGTTGACTATGATACTTTCGTTGTGTTGCGAGTTAGCATGTTAGAGGCGATACGCCGTGTGGGGTTAAAAAGTTGCATGTACAAGGTTGCAGTTAGTTTTGGGGGGAAGGATATGAGTTCTTGATGACACAGTCAACTTCGGGTGTTTAAGGTTTTGATGGCACTATGTGTTTCCACCGAAGGAGAGTTCTCCTATTGGCAGGTACATTGTGTTTTGACTTATTGGTGTTTTTTCGTGAGATGATGGAGTATGAGCTACGTGTCAGCCATTTGAGTAGCGATGTTGAGATTGAATATGAAGATTCTGGTATTCGTGAGGATCAGAGATTGGATGTTCTTATTGGCAGATTATTCCTTGATTGCGAGTTGTGAAGAACTGTAGAAGGATTGGATGATTGATGGTAGGTATTATGGAAAGGTTGCTATAGACTTTTGGAAGGTTAATTACATGTTTAGGGATGATTGAATTTGGATCGGGGGTTATTTTTTAGCCTAATGAGAATGTGTATTCTGTATCGAATCAAATTTGCTTGCTCTTGCGCAGTTGTTGCCACATGTATATCATCGGGTAGAATGGATGTTATTCACGCCTTGGGTTATGTTATATGTTTCTCTCTTATGCTATGACGGGTTGTGAGGGTTACCTAATTCTTTGCACGCATATCGTGATTCAGTTTCGGCCTCATGGTATTATGGGCGAGGTGGCATTCGTGATGTTGATTTGCCTATTGCAACATAGTTGTGCTTGACCTTCTCAGTATTTTTTGTTCATAATAATTTTCCCACAATTATATTTTGTGCACTCTATTATGGTTGATGTTGACGCACATGTGATCGGTGAGCCCGAGCATTTTTGGCTCGATGGGTACCCTATATTGATTGATATGATGGGATCGGGTTGTACGCCGCAACGGTACAGTGATGAAATGTAACTCCTTACTTTTATTTCGTGTATTTTTGCTTTCACCTTATTGAAAATAGTTCACAGTGAAATGCAAAAATTTCCCTGCTTGCTTAACTTGCTTAGTAGTCTTCTTATTTAGTTTTCCTACTATTATCTATCATGTCTGAATTATTACTTGTTGGTATATAGAATCGGGTTGCCTGGGGCTCCATATGATCATTGTTGGTAATTGTTGGTGGCGCTTCTTGTATTGGCTGAGATGAGGTTTCTAGACCTAAGATTTGCACTAATGTATTGGGAAGAGGAAAGGTTAGAAGAAGAATACTATATTTTTCTGAGGATTTAGACAATGGTCGTTGTCGGACGAGTGAGTTTTTTGGCTTATTGATCGGAAGAGTGGTTAAGAGGGTATGCATGTTTATTTCATCATCGGCAAGGTATGAAGTTTTTGAATGAGGTTCTAACCTATACGAGGTTGGCTATCCGTACCAGATTTGTTTTTAGGCAATAATGGTGGTTAGCAGTTCCTACTCCGAGCGTCGAAGTGATCGGGTATATCATGTGATTACATCTTGGGTTATGGTTATAACTTTTTACAACTTGTCAGACTTATACAGTGTGTAGTCATGGGATTTGGGTCTTATAATGAATTCTGGATGACAGAGATTGGGTTCTAAGGTTAAGGACCAAGGATAAAATAAGGATCTCTAGTTATGTTGTGTTGGCAGACTTATATGGAACAGGGTGACGTGGGATCATCCCTGGGTTTATGCATAGTAAGGTTACACTGTGATTTTATAGCTTTGAAACGACTCATGGCACGTTCGAGGACGACCGTATGTTTAAGTGGTGGAGGATGTAACGACTCGACTGGTCATTTTGAATATTTGTGCTTCGCTTGATATTTTGAGGGCTCGAATATCTCCACATGATGTATTATGACCTGCATATATCGGCGATATGATCTTCAAGTTATCCGAAATTGATTTGGAAGAATGAACTCCAAGATTAATCTCTAAGTTGGAAGAATTGACAAAGTTTGAATTTTAGCATTTGACCTCGGAATGGAGTTTTGTCACTTCTGTTAGCTCCGTTGGGTGATTTTGGACTTAGGAGCGCGTCCAGATTGTAATTTTGAGGTCCTTAGTCGAATCAGTCTTGAATTGGCAAAGGTTGGATTTTTGGGAAGTTTGATCGGAGTGGACTTTTTGATATCATGGTCGGATTTTGATTTTGGAAGTTAGAATAGATCCGTAATGGCAAATGTGACTTGTGTACAAAATTTGAGGTCAATTGGAGGTGATTTGATAGGTTTCAGCATCAGTTGTAGAAGATGAAGTTTCAAAGTTCATTGATTTTGACTTGAGGTGTGATACATTATTTCAAGTTTGTTATGCGTGATTTGAAGCTTCGAGTAGGTTCATTTCGTCATATAGAACTTGTTTGCGAAATTCGGTGCCATTTGGAGTTGATTTCATATGGTTCAGACGCTTGGTTGCGATTCTAGAAGTTCTTGAAGTTTAATTTGATCTTCATGCATTTTCGCATCCACTTCATGGTTTTACAAGTTATTTTGATGATTTGAGCACACGAGCGAGTATGTGTTGTGTTTCTGGACCTGGGTGCACGGTTGGTATGGAGCTCCGAGGGCTCGGATGAGTTTTGGATTGGCTCCGTAATGATTTTCCATAATATTTGAGTGCTGGTACTGGTGTCATCAAATTTGCGATGTTTTGGTCGCAATTTCAAATCAACCATCGCATTTGTCAAAAATTGGGTTGTTGGGGTAGATAAGCATTTGCGAAGAAACCCATCACATTTGTGATGTGGGGTTGTCCGCATTTGCGAGGGACCCTGCCGCTTTTGCGAAGTGTAGGTCTTCGTATTTGCGAAGTATGGTGCCACAATGCGACCTTGACAGAAAAGCTTCTATTTTGCATTTGCGATAAGTTGTGATGACCAAAAGGGTCATGTCTTGTTTCGGTATCCAATTCTATGTTCTGAGGCCTTTAAAACATCCATTTATATCTCCTCGATTTGCATGTGCAGTCCGGACGCGTATCCGAAAAGCTTTTATGTAAAAAATTTAAGAAAAGATGATTTTTGTTGACTTTGGTCAATATTTTTGGTAAACGGACCTGTATCCATGTTCCGACAGTCTTAAAGTGTTCGTAGTATATGGGACCCGGGCATATGCCCGGAATCGAATTTCGAGATCCCTAGCTCGAGAAATGAATTTTTGAAAAAAATTCATACGGCTGAAAATGAATGATTTAAATGATTTGATCTTATTGGTATCAGGCCCGTATTTAGGTTCTGGAGCCTAGTACAGGTCCATTATAATATTTAAACCTTATATGTGAAATTTTATGATAAACGGAAGTGATTTGACATGATTCAGACCTTTGGTTGAGAAAATAGAAAGTTTGAAACTATCTTTAAAATTTCATGTGTTTTGGTATTGAATTCATAGCTCTAGGTGTTATATTGGCAATTTGATCGCATAAGCAAGTTCGTATGATGTTTTAAGACTTGTGTGCATGTTTGGTTTGGAGACCCGAGGGCTCGTGTGAGTTTTGGATAGGCTACGGAGCATTTTGAAACTTAAGAAATTTGCTGGTAGGTGTGCAGACTTCGCAATTGCGAAGTCTGGCTCGCAATGCGAGCATCGCATTTGCGAAGAATCTTTGCATTTGCGATCAGTAGTGCTGGGAGGGGACCTTCGCATTTGCGATGAGAACAGAGGCCGCAATTGCGAACACTTGTTCGCATTTGCGATGCCAGCAGGCCAGGCCAAGCTTTGCATTTGCGAAGTAATGGCCGCATTTTCGAGTTTGCATTGCGAACCTATGATCGCAAATGCGATAATTGCGACTGTTTAAAACCATTTTTTCTGACTGTTTTTTTCATTCATTCTCCCATTTTTCAAAACCTAAACTTCAAGAGGCGATTTTTCGAAGATCATTTCTTCCCCAATCATAGGTAAATGATTCTTAACTTATTTCTTTCAATCTATTTCATTATTTTACAAGATTTTATCATAAAATATAGGGTTTTTCATGGTGGAATTGGGTGTTTTTGGGTAGAACTTAGGAACTTCGAAATTTGAGTTTGACCATGGAATAGAGGTAAGTGTTGTGGCTAACCTTAGCTTGAGGGATTAGCTATTTTTGCCTTATTTGATACATGTTTAGTTGTTAAGTACGACGTATAGGTAAGATGACGAGTATCTATACGTTGTTGTCGGGTCATAGCATGCGAGTGAGTCTTATACTAGTGACCGTTGTGTTTCTTTATACGTAATGTTCCTGCTTAAACGGATTATTACTCATGTTAAACAAGTCTTATTATGTTTTTTTCCTTGTTTTCTGATATTGGTTGAGTATTGGCTAGAGTTGAGATTTATGTTGTGAAGTTAAGTGATGAAACAAAGTTGTTTAATTATGGTGCCCTTTGCCGGGTTGTTATTGTTTTTGTTGTTTTTTATGTGGTAAGGAAGAGTGATAAAGAACTAAGGGTGATGCCGTGCATATTTTTATAATCCATATGGTGAGGCTGAGTGATAAAGCATGAAGGGTGATGTCGTGCACGTTTCTATTATTGATTATCTGGTTTGGTTGAGTGGTAAAGCATGAAGGGTGATGTGGTGCACGTTTCTATTATTGATTACCCGGTGAGGTTGAGAGTAAAAGCACGAAGGGTGATGCCGTGCATTTTACGTTTGCTGTTTTACTTGTTATTACCGGTTCAAAGTGTACTAGCTATTTAAATTCCTCTACTGATGTGATTCTTTATTTTGGTACCCCATAGCATGTTGCCCCCTTCCTGTTAATTTATGCTTAGCTTCTATTAATTGTTATTCTGTTAGCATGTTGTTTAACTGCATAGGTTTATGTTATTTGTCGTGTCCTAGCCTCGTCACTACTTCGCCGAAGTTAGGCTCGTCACTTACCAGTACATGGGGTTGGTTGTACTAATACTGCACTCTACACTTTCTGTGCAGATCCCTGTACTGAACCACACTTATCAGAGTTTGGATTGTCGGTCCACAGGGGACCCAGGGTATATCTATCGGCATTCGCAGACCCTGGAGTCCCTTTACCTCTATTTTACATTCTATTTTCTTTCATTTTGAAAAACAAATGTATTTTCCTTGAAACCAGTGTTTATAAATATTCCTAGACGTTCGTGGATTATGACACCAGATCTTTTGGGTAGTCTTGTACTAGAGTATTTAAACTGTTATAAAATTTTCGCACTTCATATCTGTTTAGTTTTAATTGTTATAAATTTCTATTTTGGTTAATTATTAATATGTTGGAACTGTATCGGTTGGCTTGCCTGGAATTATAAGAGTTACGCGCCATCACGTCTCGAAAGTGGGAAATTCGGGTCGTGACAAGTTGGTATCAGAGCACTAGGTTGCGTAGGTCTCACAATTCACGAACAAGCTAGGTAGAGTCTGAGAGATCGGTACGAAGACGTCTGTGCTTATCCCACATAGGCTACAGAGTTTAGGAATAACTTCACATTTATTCTCCTTCGTTGTGCAGTTTGATTTCCCAATACTAATTAAACTTCTACTATGTTCCTTCGCAGATGATGAGAACACGTACTGCTTCATCAGCTGATCAGCAGCTCGAGCCCCCAGTGGCAGCTCCTACGAGGGGCATAGGCCGAGGTCAAGCCAGGGGCAGGGCTCAGCCTAGAGCTCGAGCAGCAGCACCAGTAGCGGAGCCTTAGGTGGAATTTGATGATGAGGTTTCGGCCCAGACCGTTCAAGCGGGCCCAGCTCAGGTCCCAGAGGGGTTCATAGCTACCTCAGTACTTCAGGATGCTTTGGTCCGTCTAGTGGGCCTCATGGAGAGTGTTACTCAGGCCGCATACTTCTAGAAGCACCAGCTGTCTCTCGGGCTGGGGAGGAGTACAGACTCCCGCTACTCATACTTCGGAGCAGATGGCTCCCTAGTTTCAGACTCCAGCAGCTCAGCCAGTTGAGGTAGTTCTGCCAGGTGTTGTAGCACAGACCAGTGATGGATCAGATATGTCTTCTGACGCCTTGTGGAGATTGGACAGGTTCAACAAGCTTTTCACTACTACCTATGGAGGTACATATTAAGAGAATCCCCAGGACTATTTGGATAGTTGTCACGAGGTTCTACGAAACATGAGGATAGAGGAGACCAATGGGGTCGACTTTGATGCCTTTCGTCTATCAGGTTCCTCCAAGAAGTGGTGGAGGGATTATTGTTTAGCCAGACCAGCCAGGTCGCCTACTTTGACTTGGGATCAGTTCTCTCTATTATTTCTCGAGAAGCTCCTTCCTGTCACTCAGAGAGAGGAGTATCGCAGGTAGTTCAAGCATCTTCAGCATGGTTCTATGATTATCACTCAATACAAGACTAGGTTTATTCATTTGGCTCATCATGCTCTTCTTATACTCCCAAAAGAGAGAGAGGGGTTAGGGAGGTTTATTGAGGGACCCGCTTAGCCTATCAGATTGTGGATGGCTAACGAGTCAGGGAGCAAGATTTCTTTTCAGGATGCAGCCAATGGGGCCATGTGAGTTGAGATGGTTTTAACTTAGGGGAGTGGTCAGGGGTCTGACAAGAGGCCTCGTCACTCTGGCAGGTTCAGTGGTGCCTCATCTAGAGGCAGGGATTCTTTTGGTAGGGGCCATCCTCCCAGGCCGTTTCATTACGTCTCGAAAGTGGGAAAATTCGGGTCGTGACAAGTTGGTATCAGAGCACTAGGTTGCGTAGGTCTCACAATTCACGAACAAGCTAGGTAGAGTCTGAGAGATCGGTACGGAGACGTCTGTGCTTATCCCACAGAGGCTATAGAATTTAGGAATAACTTCACATTTATTCTCCTTCGTTATGTAGTTTGATTTCCCAATACTAATTGAACTTCTACTATGTTCCTTCGCAGATGATGAGAACACGTACTGCTTCATCAGCTGATCAGCAGCTCGAGCCCCCAGTGGAAGCTCCTACGAGAGGCATAGGCCGAGGTCAAGCCAGGGGCAGGGATCAGCCTAGAGCTCGAGCAGCAGCACCAGTAGCGGAGCCTTAGGTGGAATTTGATGATGAGGTTTCGGCCCAGACCGTTCAAGTGGGCCCAAATCAGGTCCCAGAGGGGTTTATAGCTACCTCAGTACTTCAGGATGCTTTGGTCCGTCTAGTGGGCCTCATGGAGAGTGTTACTCAGGCCGTATACTTCTAGTAGCACCAGCCTTCTCTTGGGCTGGGGAGGAGTACAGACTCCCGCTACTCATACTTTGGAGCAGATGACTCCCTAGTTTCAGACTCCAGCAGCTCAGCCAGTTGAGGTAGTTCTGCCAGGTGATGTAGCACAGACCGGTGATGGATCAGATATGTCTTCTGACGCCTTGTGGAGATTGGACAGGTTCACCAAGCTTTTCACTTCTACCTATGGATGTACATATTCAGAGGATCCCCAGGACTATTTGGATAGTTGTCACGACGTTCTACGAAACATGAGGATAGTGGAGACCAATGGGGTCGACTTTGCTGCCTTTCGTCTGTCAGGTTTCTCCAAGAAGTGGTGGAGGGATTATTGTTTAGCCAGACCAGCCAGGTCGCCTACTTTGACTTGGGATCAATGCTTTCAGTTATTTCTCGAGAAGCTCCTTCCTGTCACTCAGAGAGAGGAGTATTGCAGGTAGTTCAAGCATCTTTAGCATGGTTCTATGATTATCACTCAATACAAGACTAGGTTTATTGATTTGGCTCATCATGCTCTTCTTATACTCCCAAAAGAGAGAGAAGGGCTGGGGAGGTTTATTGAGGGACTCGCTCAGCCTATCAGATTGTGGATGGCTAAGGAGTCAGGGAGCAATATTTCTTTTCAGGATGCAGCCAATGTGGCCATGCGAGTTGAGATGGTTTTAGCTTAGGGGAGTGGTCAGGGGTCTGACAAGAGGCCTCGTCATTCTGGCAGGTTCAGTGGTTCCTCATCTAGAGGCAGGGATTCTTTTGGTAGGGGCCATCCTCCCAGGACGTTTCATTCAGCACTTAAAGCTTCTCATGGTGCATCAGGTAGATGTGGCCCTTATATGCAGTATTCTGATCAGCTACCTTACAGTGTACCACCAGCTCCTATCAGTGCACCACCGCTCTAGATTTTCCAAGTTAGTTACCCGAGCCATCAGGTTCAGTTTCAGGGTCAGCAGTCTCAACAGTTGAGGTCTTGCTATACTTGTGGTGATCTGAGGCATGTTGCTAGATTTTGCCCTCGAGCATCGAGTAGTTCTTAGCATCAGGGTTCTCGTGCCATGGTTCTTGCACCGGGTGTTCCACCACCCACTCAGCCAGCTAGAGGTAGGGATCAAGCAACTAGAGGTGGAGGTGGAGGTGTTAGAGGTGGGGTTAGGCTGCTAGAGGTGGAGGCCAGCCAGCAGGAGGCCATCCCAGGGATGTAGTTCAGAGTGGTAGGGCCCAGCCCCAATGTTGTGCTATTCCAGCTAGACATGAGGCTGAGTCCTCCAATGCACTTATCATAGGTACAGTTTCAGTTTGCAGTAGAGATGCTTCGATTCTATTTTATCCAGGGTCTACATACTCTTATATGTCATCTTATTTCGCTCCATATTTGGTTGTGCCTCGTAATTCTTTGAGTGCTCCCGTGTATGTATCCATGCCAGTAAAGGATTTTATTGTTGTAGATCATGTCTATCGTTCGTGTATGGTTGTTATTGGGAATCTTGAGACTAGTGTAGATCTCCAACTTCTTGATATGGTTGACTTCGATGTTATTTTGGGGAGGTCGTCACCTTATCATGCTATATTGGACTGTCATGCCAAGACTATGACCTTAGCCTTGTTGGGGTTGCCTCGATTGGAGTGGAGAGGGATTCCTGGTCATTTTATTAGCAGAGTTATTTCTTATTTAAAGGCTCGACGTATGGTCGAGAAGGGGTGTTTGGCTTATGTTCGTGATTCTAGTGCTGAGGTTCCTTCTATGGATTCTGTGCCAGTTTTTCAGGAATTTCCAGAGGTATTTCCTGTAGACCTGTCGGGGATGCCACCCGATAGGGATATTGACTTTTGCATTAATTTGGCTCCGGGCACTCAGCCTATTTCTATTCTTCTATATCGCATGGCCCCGCCAGAGTTGAAAGAATTGAAAGAACAGTTACAAGATTTGCTCTATAAGGGCTTTATTAGACTTAGTGCCTCGCTCTAGGGTGCGCTGGTGTTGCTTGTTAAGAAGAAGGATGGATCGATGAGGATGTGCATAGACTATCGGTAGTTGAACAAAGTCACCATCACGAACAAGTATCTGTTGCCGAGGATTGATGACTTATTTGATCAGCTTTAAGGTGCCAAGGTGTTTTCGAAGATTAATTTGAGAACTGGCTACTATCAGTTGAGGATTAGGGCATCCGATGTTGCTAAGATAGTTTTTCGTACATGGTACAGGCATTATGAGTTTCTAGTAATGTCATTTGTGTTGACAAATGCCCCAGCAACATTCATGGATTTGATGAACCGGGTGTTCAAGCCCAATCTGGATTCCTTTGTGATTGTTTTCATTGATGATATCTTGATCTACTCCCGCATTCGAGAGGAGCACGAGCAGCATCTTTGAGTCATTCTCCAGACTCTAAGAGACAGCCAGTTATATGCTAAGTTTTTAAAATATGAGTTTTGGTTGAGTTCAGTTGCTTTCTTGGGTCACATTGTATCAGTAGAGGGTATTCAGGTGGATCCTAAGAAGATTGAGGCATTCAAGGACTAGCCTAGACCTAGATCGGCTACAGAGATCTGGAGTTTCTTAGGCTTGGTGGGTTATTACCGTTGGTTTGTGGAGGGGTTTTCGTCTATAGCAGCCCTGATGACCAGGTTGACGCAGAAGGGTGCCCCGTTCAGGTGGTCGGATGAGTGTTAGGCGAGTTTCCAAAAGATTATATTTGGAGATGATGGGGTTTTGAGGATTCAGGGTCGAGTTTGTGTGCCTAATGTCAATAGACTTCGTGAGTTGATTCTAGAAGAGGCCCATAGTTCACGGTATTCTATTCATCCGGGCGCCGCCAAGATGTACCATCACTTGCAGCAGCATTATTAGTGGAGTAGGATGAAGAAGGATATTGTTGCATATGTAGCTTGGTGTTTGAATTGTCAGTAGGTAAAGTACGAGCATCCAAGACCTGGTAGGTTGCTTCAGAAGATTGAGATTCCTAAGTGGAAGTGGGAGCGTATTACTATGGATTTTGTAGTTGGACTCCCACAGACTCAGAGGAAGTTCGATGCAGTATGGGTTATTGTGGATAGGCTGACTAATTTAGTGCATTTCATTCCTGTGGCAGCTTCCTATTCTTCAGAGCGGTTAGCTGAGATCTATATGTGGGAGATCGTTCGTCTTCATGGTGTGCCCGTGTCTATCACTTTGACCGAGGTACGCAGTTTACGTTGCATTTTTGGGGGCAGTACAACGTGAGTTGGGTACTCGGGTCGAGTTGAGCACAATATTTCATCCTCAGACGGACGGACAGTCTGAGCGTACTATCTAGATTTTGGAGGATATGCTCCACACCTGTGTTATTGACTTTGGATGTTCATGGGATTAGTTCTTGCCGTTAACAGAGTTTGCCTATAACAACAGCTATCAGTCGAGCATCCAGATGGCTCTTTATGAGGCATTATATGGTAGACAGTGTCAATCGCCGGTTGGGTGGTTTGAGTTGGAGGAGGCTCGGTTGTTGGGTACAGATTTAGTACAGAATGCCTTGGATAAGGTTAAGATTATTCAGGATAGGCTTTGTGTAGTTCAGTCTAGGCAAAAGAGTTATGCCAACCGAAAGGTTCGTGATGTGTCATTCATAGTCGTAGACTGAGTGTTGCTTCGAGTGTTGCCCATGAAGGCCGTGATGAGATTTAGGAAAAAGGGCAAGCTAAGCCATAAGTTCATCGAGCCTTTTGTGATCCTTGATCGAGTGGGGGAGGTGGCTTATAGACTTGCGTTGCCGCTAGGTTTATTAGCTGTGCATCCATTGTTTCATGTGTCCATGCTTCGAAAGTATCACGACAATCCATCCCACGTGTTAGACTTCAGCACTGTTCAATTAGACAAGGATTTGACCTACGAGGAGGAGCCGGTAGCTATTCTAGACCGGCAGGTTCATCAGTTGAGATCGAAGAGTTACCCTTTGGTTCGTGTGTAGTGGAGAGGTCAGCCTGTTGAGGCAGCTACATGGGAGTCCGAGTCCGATATATGGAGCAGATATCACCATCTTTTCACCGACTCGGGTACTTTTCTATGTTCGTTCGAAGACAAACGGTTGTTTTAGGTGTGGAGAATGTGATGACCCAAAAGGTCATCTTTTGTTTTAGAATCCAATTCCATGTTCCGGGGCCTTAAAACCTCCATTTATCTCTCCTCATTTTGCGTGCGCAGTTTAGGCGTGTATTCGAAAAGTTTTTATGTGAAAAATTTAAGAAAAGATGATTTTTGGCTTAAAAAGATATTTTTGTTGACTTTGGTCAACGTTTTAGGTAAACAGACCCGGACCCGTGTTCCAACGGTCCCGAAGGGTCCATAGCAAAATATGGGACCTGAGCGTATGCCCGAAATTGAATTCCGAGGTCCCTAGCCCGAGAAATGAATTTTTGAAAAAAATTGATAAGACTAAAAATGCAATGATTTAAATGATTTGATGTTATCGATATCAGGCCCGTATTTTGGTTCCGGAGCCCGGTACAGGTCCATTATAATATTTAAACCTTATTCGTGAAATTTGGTAAGAAACGGAAGTGATTTGACATAACTCAAACCTTTGGTTGAGAAAATAAAAAGTTTGAAACTATCTTGACAATTTCATACGTTTTGGTGTTGAATGCATAGTTCTAGATGTTATTTTAGCTATTTGATCGCATGAGCAAGTTCGTATGATATTTTAAGACTTGTGTGCATGTTTGGTTTGGAGCCCCGAGGGTTCGGGTGAGTTTTGGATAGGCTACAGAGTGTTTTGAAACTTAAGAAAATTGGCGGTATGTTCAGGTCTGCAGACTTCGCAATTGTGAAGTCTGGCTCACAAATGCGAGCATCGCATTTACGAAGAATCTTCGCATTTGCGATCAGTAGGGCTGGGAGGGGACCTTCGCATTTGCGAAGCTCAGTGTCGCATTTGCGATGAGAAAGAGACCGTATTTGCGAACACTCATTCGCATTTGCGAAATAATGGCCGCATTTGCAAGTTCGCATTTGCGAACCTATGATCGCAAATGCGATAACTGCAACTGTTCAAAACCACTTTTTAGACGGGATTTTTCATTCATTCTCCCATTTTTCAAAACCTAAACTTCAAAAGGCGATTTTCCAAAGACCATTTCTTCCCAAAATCATAGGTAAATGATTCTTAACTTATTTCTTTTAATCTGTTTCATCATTTTACAAGATTTCATCATAAAACCTAGGGTTTTTCATGTTGGAATTGGATGTTTTTGGGTAGAACTTAGGAATTTTGAAATTCGGGGATTTAGACCTCAAATGGACTTCGGATTCAAAAACCAATTGTATATCCGGGCTCGAAGGTGAATGGGTAATCGGGTTTTGGTCCGAATTTCAAGTTTTAACCAAGTGAGCTCGAGGTCAATTTTTTTTTGGGGGAAATGATAGAAAATCTATAATTATGCATTAGAATTGGTTCCTTTAGTGTTAATTGATGTTAATAAGTTAATTATGAATAGATACTAGCGGATTGGAAGTGGAAACTTAGGGAAAAGCGGTATTTGAGGCTTGAGTTTGACCGTGGAATCGAGGTAAGTGTTGTGGCTAACCTTAGCTTGAGGGATTAGGTATTGTTACCTTATTTGCTACATGTTTAGTTGTTAAGTACGACGTATAGGTGAGGTGACGAGTATCTATACGTTGTTGTTGGGACATAGCATGCAAGTGAGTCTTATACTTGTGACCGTTGTGTTTCTTTATATGCATTGTTCCTGCTTAAACTGGTTATTACTCATGTTAAACAAGTCTTATTATATTTTTTCGTGGTTTTTGGATATTGGTTGAGTATTGTCTCAAGTTGAGATTTATGTTGTGAAGTTAAGTGATGAAACAAAGTTGTTTAATTATGATGCCCTTGCCGGGTTGTTATTGTTTCTGTTGTTTCTTATGTGGTGAGGAAGAGTGACAAAGCACAAAGGGTGATGTCGTGCACATTTCTATTATCCATATGGTGAGGTTGAGTGATAAATCATGAAGGGTGATGTCGTATACGTTTCTATTATTGATTATCAGGTGATGTTGAGTGGTAAAGCACGAAGGGTAATGACGTGCACGTTTCTATTATTGATTACCTGGTGAGGTTGAGAGTAAAAGCACGAAGGGTGATGCCGTGCATTTTCCATTTGTTGTGTTTACTTGTTATTACCAGTTCAAAGTGTAGTAGTTGTTTAAATTCCTCTACTTCTGTGATTCTTTATTTTGGTACCCCATAGCATGTTGTCCCCTTCCTGTTAATTTCTGCTTAGCTTCTATTAATTGTTATTCTGTTAGCATATTATTTAACTGCATAGGTTTAGGTTATTTGTTGTGTCCTAGCCTCGTCACTACTTCGCCGAGGTTAGGCTCGACACTTACCAGTACATGGGGTCAGTTGTACTGATACTGCACTCTGCCTTTTCTGTGCAGATCCCAATACTAGACCACAGTGATCAGAGTTTGGGTTGCTGCCTTCAGTCCATAGGAGACCCAAGGTAGATATGCCAGCGTTCACAGACCCTGGAGTCCCCTTCCCTCTATTTTAGATTCCTGTTTTCTTTCATTCCGAAAAACATATGTATTTTCCTTGAAACCAGTGTTTGTAGAAATTCTTAGACATTCGTGGATTGTGACACCATATCTTTTGGGTAGTCTTGTACTAGAGTATTTAAACTGTTATAAAATTTCCGTACTTCATATCTGTTTAGTTTTAATTATTGTAAATTTATGTTTTAGTTAATGATTAATGTGTTGGAACTGTATCTGTTGGCTTACCTAGCATTATAAGAATTAGGCGCCATCACGATCCCCACAGTGGGAAATTCGAGTTGTGACATAAGTTGTTCGCATTTGCGAAACCCCTGTCGCAAATGCGATATCTGCAACCTGCTAAATGTTGAGAATTCTGAGATTTTGCTTCATTTTGTTATATTTAGAACCCTAGCTTCGGTTGGAGGCGATTTTGTGAAGGGATTTTCATACCAAATCTTTGGGTAAGTATCTTTAATAATTTCTCAACTACATTTCATGATTATATTTAAAATTTAAAATTAAATTCATGAGAAATCTAGGGAAAATTTTGGGGTTTTGTCAAAACTTTGAAAAATGAAAATTTGGGATTTGAGAGTCGAATAGGACTCGGATTTAAAAATAAAGTAAGTATTGAGACTTGTGAGGCTATGGGTAGTCAAGATATACCCTTGGACCCGGGTTTTGACTGGCGGGCCCAGGGTTTGACTTTTGTTGACTTTTTAGAAATTGTATAAAATTCAAAGTTTTATTAATTGAAATTGTTTTCTCTTGCATTGTGTGATGTATTTAAGTTGTCTTTGGTTAGATTGAGCCGAGCGGAGGTGATTTATAAAGGAAAAAGCTAAGTTGAGTATTGAGTTAGCCGAATTGAGGTAAGTGTCTTGCCTAACTTTGTTGAGGGAATTTTTCCTCCTAATGACATTGTTTTCCACATGCGGGGGTGATACATATACGAGGTGACGAGCGTATATGTATGTGCTAGGTTTAATCATGCTTGGGGGTAGACTATGTTATAATTGTGTCTTGTAGAATTACGTGACCTTCTTGCTTCATGCCTTACTTGACTCTTAGATACTAAAAAAATAGTATTAAACGTTAGAAATCAAAACTTATCTTATTATAACTTTATCAAACTGATGGAATTCTAAGAATATTGTAACGCCCCGTGAAATCCCTACTCGAAAACCCGGGTTTCGTAGTGCCAAGTTAGGAGCATGTGTTAACAATTCATAAATATACTTCAGCTCGCCGCGGTGCGGACCTTTTTGGATTGAATAATGCATTAAAAAGTCAAGAATAAGTTTCCAAAAAAATACAAAAAATGCGGTCCAGAATGCGGTCACATAATTGAAATGCGGACCACATATCTACCGCAGAGCGGGGCAGAATGTTGGTTAAAATTGAAGTCAGTTATGCGATCGAAATGCGGTCGCATAATCGAAATGCGGGCTGCATAGTCGTCCCATATTTTCCTTTGAATTTTGCGAGGGTGAGTTCTGCGGTGCACTTTGCGACCGCAGAACATGAATGCGGACCGCATTCTTACCGCAGACTGAGTCAGAATGTTTAGTTTTTGGGGAGAATTTTGCGGTCCATTATGCAGGCCGCATGTTTACCCTGCGATCGTGCAAATGCGATCGCATATTTGACTCAGGGCTCCAATTTTCTAATTTTTAACCCGACCTCCCTATCAATATATTCGACATTATAGCTCATTTTAAGCAGCTCTTCTGAGACTTTTAAAGAGAGAGAGAGGGTCTTAGAGGTGGAAAGTGTCTCCCATCAAATTCTCCTTGAGCCTTGCTAAAACATTGAAGAAAATCAAGTGAAGACACCTAAATTTTCATTCCCAAGAGGTAAGATTCATAACCTCAGCCCTTATTTCTACATTTAGATACATAGGTCCAGTAGAGAAGTAATTCAAGAGTATAAGAATGATATTCTCTACATGCATGTCAAACCATAGGATATGGAAGGTAGAAAACTAAAAAGAAGGCAATTGGGGGTATAAAATGATAGAAATTCCTCACAAAAAGGGGCTAAGATCACAATGCACCTTTATGAAAAGTACAGTTATGTGTTGAATTACTTGGGCTATAAGCCAACATTGAAACAAAGAACTATTCATGCAAGCTATGTGCTCACTTACCTGTGATTTGCCACTTGAATTATCCTTGATACATGTGTCTATGATCACAACTTGTAAAATGAATATTGAAAAGGGAAAACGATGTGATGATGGTGGCCATGAGTGCCCCAGGAATTGTTATGATATGTTTGGGATAAAGGTTTGAAGGTGTTGACTAATGAGAATGGAGTAGTGCCTCCAATGAGGTGACCTAGCCGGTCGAGTCGTGATCGGACACTATGACGCACACATGGTAGTAATGAGCTGATATCGAATTTCGAATAAGGGAAATGAAATATTGATTGAGAGTAATGCCTCCAATGAGGTGACCTAGCCGGTCAGGTCGTGAACGGACTCCGCTTGAGATGGCGGTGGTATTGAGAACAGTGGTGAACACGTGACAGAAACGCCCTAATCTATGTTGTGGAAATTGTATGAAAGATTATATGAATTGTGTCTTAATTTGTCCACATTATTTGCTTGTATCTGTTTGATAGTTCTTTCTAGTAAAATGGTGTTGAGTTATACATACCTGTACAATTCAAATGTACTGACGCCCCTTTTGTCGGGGGCGCTACATTCGTATTATGATTGTAGGTCGCTCTATAACGGATAGTGCCGATCGTGTGTAGCGGGGCATTTTTCTACTCGAAGTCTTGGTGAGCCCCTTTTTCTTCCATGGGGCTATACGGTGTATCTTTTGTTATTACAGCTTTCTACTTTTGAGGTATAGTCGGGGCCTTGTTACCGGCATAGTTATGCTTATTTGTTATATCCTTAGAGGCTCCTAAGACACTAGTGTGGGTTATGTACGGGTGTTCGGGGAGTCCACTATATATGGTGTAATCCTAAACTTGTGATCTCTATAAACTGTAACTCTTATAGAATCCTTGAAGCTAGCTTATGTACGGTAAATCTTTGTGACATGAAATGAACCAATGAAGTAGTATGCACCATGTATTCTCGTTTAAATTAATGAAAGGCATGGGTTCCATATTTGTATTTATTTGGGGTAGAAAGTGTTCGGTAAGGCTTGCTAAGTCGGGTTCACTTGATTGAGCGCCGGTCGCGCCTCCCGAGGTTGGGGCATGACAAATATATTGATGTGTCTAATTCGATTGTCATTGTTCATAGTCACTAATGCATTTCTACAGCCAATCTTCTTGAGATACTAGATTTTATACTTGTGTTGTTGATCATTTGGGAGATTTGTGGAAGTACTTTAATAATACGGTTCTTGAGGATTTATTGAATCATCATTGTCTTGGAAAGTTGTGATTGGAATTTGTTTGGAATATTCATTTAAACACTCTCCTTGGTGATATTTATGCTTCCTGCCTTGTTTGTCGTTGATATACACATGTTTGGTAAGGAAGAGTGTATAGCACGAAGGTTGATGTCGTGCCATTATTTATACATTATCATGTAAGAGAGAGTGTAACGCACGAAGGGTGATGTCGTGCCATATTATTTGAGAGTTAAAGCACGAAGGGTGATGTCGTGCCATATTATTTGAGAGTTAAAGTACGAAGGGTGATGTTGTGACATATTATTGAGAGTAAAAGCACGAAGGGTGATTCCGTCCCACATCATTTGAGAATAAAAGCACGAAGGATAATGTCATACCATTTCATTTATATTGTTATGTTTTTATGTTATCGTGAGATCATGGCACGATGGGTGTTTCCGTGTAGGGGAGGATGAGGGATATACATTATGTTGTGATATCCATTTTCTGTGTATATGTTCACATCTTTATCTTGAGTGGTTAATGTCGTATTTATAGACCTCGTGTGACTTGTTGTGATTATCCTGTCCTTGATCTCTATTTCAATTATTGTTGAGCTGTCCATATCTTCTACTACTTGTTTAATTTGCAAATACATGCCTATTTCATGTTGTTATCATTACCTCCATGTCGTGTCTATTCTATGCATTCTAGTACAAGCCCTTTTTCTATGTTAGTCATTCATGCCTCTACTTGTTAACTTGTAAAGATCATGTGTTTTCTTCTTATTTGTTATATTTGTACTTAGGCCTTCATCATGCTAGTTAATTGAAGTTGATATTCCTTATTTTCCAAATGTTGTCATTACTCACATGATTTCTTCCTAGTCTTTTATTGTTGCTTATATGTATATGATTGTTTATTATTGCTACTTACGTATTTCCTACTTTGTAATTCATGTTAGTGGTATTTCTGTTATACGTATATTGGGCGAGGATGAGATAAAAGTACGAAGGGTGTTGCCGTATAATTGACTGAATACGTTCCTCATGCTATGAAAATTATGAAGTGACTGTTGTGGTTTATCGGTTTCATTCTAAGGAAAGGATTTATTGAGTATTGTAAGATGCTAAATTGTGATCACTGCTAGTAATCGGTTATTGTTTGCATATTCGTTTTATGTATTTTTCTCTGTTATATCATGGTATAGTTCTATTGCTGATTTACGGTGCAGGTTTTATCAGTGAGTGTCTTTAAACTAAAAAGTCTCATCACTACTTCGACGAGGTTAGACAAGATACTTACCAGTACATGGGGTCGGTTGTACTGATACTACACTTCTGCACATTGCGGGCAAATTTTTTTTTAGAGCGAAGCTACTGGTGATGTCGAGAGTTGATTCTAAAGATGCTCGTGCATTCCAGATACAGCTGCCAATTATCTTGAGTAGCTTAGATTTTGAAAATCTATTTATGTCAATTTCAAACAGGTCGTATAATTATTTGTACCAGCTTTGTAAATTTTAAAATGTTAGTAGCTCATGATTCGTACCACCAGTTCTTGGGTCAATTTGTAAATATTCAGAAAATTCTTCGCTATTTCTCCTTTAATCACATTTGGATGGTATTTTCTGTTAGTTGACTTACCTAGCGAGTTGAGTTAGGTGCCATCACGACTGATGGTTTTTGGGTCGTGACAATGTGCCATCCCTCTTTGGATAAACATCGAAGACTCGACTACAGTGTTTGCACTCTACTTTGTGAACTTCTTCGTTATCTTCTACCACCTCAAAGTGTTTCCAAACACGTGAGCACAATTTAGGAGCACGGGGCATGATTGAACTTAAACTTAACAAAACATAAAATAAAATCATAAGTTAGAAAATAATTTGATGATAAAGAATAAAACTACAAAAGTATATCATTATCACCAAACAAATAGAGTATTTAACTTACCACTCAAGTTGCAACTATACATCAACAATGCTAGTAGTGCTTACATTATTTTCCATATCTAAAGATAATTCGACCAAATAGTCATACAACATAAACAAGTGTGATATATTTTTTTGAACTAAAACACATGCAAAATATTAAAGCTTACCAAGTTCGAGTTCCTCAAAGTACTCCCACTCTTCTTCAACACTAATAGGATTCTTCTCTTCTCTAAGCCAATCTTGAACACATACAAGATCTTGCATGCATTTAGGAGTCAATGAACTCCCAAATAAATCAAGAATATGGCCACCGACGCTAAATGCACATTCTAACGCCACACTAGAAATTGGAATGGCCAACACATCACAAGCCATCTCTGAAAGAATCGAAAATCTAGGAGCATGTGTTTTCCACCAACTTGTGATATCAAATCTTCACTAAAAGGATCTTGTTCTTTACTAATGTATTTATCCAATTCCAATTTAGCAACCCCACCTCCATTGTCTTCCTTTTGTTTCTTCAAGTAAAGCTTCGTCCTTATTAATGATGCAGTTATAATACTCCCACTAAATGTATTAGATGTGTTATGAAATGAAGTATATCTAGATGGAGATTGAGGACAAGCTCCTGTTGAACACTTTTTTAGATCAACAATGAAGAATGAAGAAGTTATGAACCAGAATGAAGGTCAACAATGAGCAAACAAATAGTCCTCGAGGACAGGAGTCGTCGTCGCTGAGGTCATGAAGCTATTGTAGTCGTGACTCGTGAATCCGCAGCAACGAAGCAAAGTTAAAAATTTTGAGAGAAGTCTAGGCTAGAAAATAGAAAGGGAAAAGGGTTTTTTGAGCAGATAGCCAGATACTGCTCGTAGCTTTTCTTGTCTACCTCTAAGCCTCTAAGGGTTAGGGAATTAGGGGTTTTGGGATGTGGTCTTAGCCTTATTGGGCTAAAAATAAAAATAAAGTTGGGTTTGGACTAAAATATTTCGGTATTTTGGTATACCGAAATACCAAAAAATCCTATACCATATACCATACCAAACTACAGAAATACCGCAAATTTTGTACCAAAATAAACCAAAATTCCGACACTAAAATACCAAATTAATTCGGTTCAATTTAGAATTTAATTTTTCGGATTTTATGCCCACCATTATAGAGGGCTGCTATTTAAGAATTAGCCATTATGTAATCAATTTTAGTTTTTCAGTTTAAATTTTCAGGACACAAAGTCAAGGAATTAATATTTTTAGTTTAATTTTACGGGTTGGGTTATCTCTAAACAATAGTCCTAAGAATGGCTATTTATGTACTTTTCCCCAGTTTACTACCTAAACTCTAAATTTGCGCCAGAAGCTATTTATATTCGGTAGTCGAAAAAATATATAAAATGTATATAATTTTTATATATAACATACAGATTTTATATATATATATATATATATACATACAAATAAATTGTTAAACTTTGAAGCCCAAGCGGCCAAGCCTATCAAATTGAAAATTAACAGTAGAAGGCCCAAAGGCCCACAAGAAAGAAAGTGAAGTGAAAGGAGCTTCTTAGGAGTTGGCAACTCGAGCTGTGAGCAAAGGAGAAAACAGAAACCACCATTAACATGAGTAGAAAAGAAGAAGAAGATGACGATATAGTGTGTTTGGACGAATCTTTCTTCATTGATGATAAGTGGGTATTTTTTTTTTTTTTTGGTGCAGTTATGTACGTATAAGTTTATGCTCTGTGTATACTGAAAATGAGTTTACTTTTTGCAGCTACCAAATTACAGATTTTACATTTGGGTCTCATGTTCTTCAGCTTTACTGTCTCCAATCTGCATCAAGTTAGTAAACCTCTTTTACTTTCTGTAGTTTCTTGAAAACAATAATTGGTCGTTTTTTTTTTGTTGGGGGGGGAGGAGTGGAGGGGGTTGGGGGTGGGATCACAATCTTGTACACTTATACTGTTGAGTTGTGATATTAATCTTGAATAGTTGGAATAAAAAATAGCTCCTTTTTAAAAGAAAAAAAGGTTCTTTAATGCAATGTCTACTGAGAAAAAGGGTTCTTTAACGGAGGCGGACCTAGGATTTAAGCTCTATGGGTTCAACATTTAAAGCTTTTAGCATTGAATCTATTGTATTATTAAAATTATGGGCTCATATCTATCATTTACTGCAATTTTAGTGGATTTTTAGGCATAAGTTTATGTTCCACGTTGAAAGTACTTGGTCACAAGCTGCATCCGCCTCTATTCTTTAGTGCAATGTCAAGTAGACCAGTGATCATTGGCTGATTTGTGACAAAATTGTTTGTTGGGCAACAAAAACCATCCTCAGTCTTCTTTCTCTTTACGTGGACCACCTAACATCCTCCATAAGCCATACGAGATCTTAGAATGGAGAAAAAGGATGCAAATGGTAATGTTTTCTAGGTTAGGAAGCTTGTGCTAGCATAGAAGGGGAGGAGGGATTAAGGAGAATGCTGATTTTATTGTGACATACATAATGATCAGATTGATTTATTATACATGCTAGAAGAAATGTTCAAGTTTTCTATCTTAGATAGGAGTCGCGTCCACATTGGGGACCTTTACTTATCTAAAGCAGTTATAAGGACTAATAGTACTACCTTTGTGAAGTACAACATAATAATAATAATTCTTATTGGAGAGGCTTTATAACGAGCAATCGACGGGCTCATTAAATTAAAAACTTGAGAAGTAAGAATATGAGGTGTGGGTGGGGGATATCCTAAAAAGATTAAGATTCACAGATATAAACCTGTCTGAATATATCAACGAAAATGTGTAGTGATGAACACAGCAAATAGTTTGTTAGCTCTCTCTCGTTCCATTACTAGTAGAATTTTTCCTAGCACTGCAGAACAAACTTCACTAAAACCTTCTCCCATTTTGGTATGTTTAGTTTTTGTTCCTTGGATAGTTTTTGATCGCCCCATGCTTGCATTAGTATTACCCATTACAATAACTGCGGCTGACTATTTTTGGAACAGCTGATTTTGATTTGACAGGACAGTTGGTGTGGCCCGGGGCAGAACTGTTGAATGATTATCTTACAAAGAATGCTAACATGCTCCAAGGATGTTCTGTCATCGAACTAGGCTCTGGTGTTGGTTAGTATCATCCCCGAAACCTCAATAAATTAATATATGATGTGTATTTTCTTTGTCCCAGTTTATGTGTCTTTTTCTTTTTGGCCATCACTATTAAGATGAAAATTAAATTTTTATTGAACTTAAAAAGGAATTGGGTCTGAAATTAGAGTTGGAGTTTATTTTATGAAGAGTAAGAGTTTATTTTTATGAAGATAGGAGCTCTTTTACATAACTTAAGGCCACTTTTGACGAAAGACGTGAATTTGAGTTCCTAAACTATTCACAACCTTAACTGCTAATAACATTACGTACTTCCTCCCCCAAGGCAAAAGAAAGACCATGTCTTTGCACTTCTTTTTATTTTACTTTCAATATCATTTCTCCTTCTCCATTTTTTTTTTAAAAAAAAGGGCAGCCTGGTGCACTAAGCTACCAGCTTACCACAAGGGAAGGGCCGGACCACAAGGGTCTATTGTACGCAGCCTTACCCTGCATTTATGCAAGAGGCCGTTTCCACGGCTTGAACCTGTGACCTCCTGGTCACATGGCAGCAACTCTAGTTTAGTTAAGATTAAATTAGTTCTTTGCATCGTATATACAGGTATAACAGGAGTACTCTGCAGTAGATTCTGTCGCGAAGTAGTGATGACAGACCATAATGAGGAAGTTCTCAAGGCAAGGTTGAGCAATTGAATTTTGCCGCAGGAGTGTGTTGAAAGTTCAGCCTCTAATGTTTTTTCTATTTCATTCCAGATTCTGAATAAAAACATAAAGCTGCAGGAATCTTTAGACGATTCTATATGTTGTGCAGGTTTGTGAACAATTGAGGACTGTAATTGTCATTTTATAAGGTCATGTCATCATTTAACCTTTATCTTCAATGCAGAATTAAAAGCTGAGAAGCTGGAATGGGGCAACTCTGATCAGCTTAATCACATATTACAGCAGCGCCCAGAAGGATTTGATTTAGTTCTCGGGGCGGACATCTATATCCTACTTGATTTATCTCCTAATGCTTTAATTGGTACTAATGTTAAATCAACTGATCTACATTTGAAACTCACCAGCAACTAGATTGTCTTTAACTGAATAATTGAATTATAAACTTAATTTTTTAGTTACATTTTTCTTCATTTAGATGATATCATAGTCGAGAAAGAATAGAGTGTATCCCTTGACAGGCTTTAAGTTTTCAGCAAGCAAATATTCCTTTGCTTTTTGATACTGTTGAACAGCTATTCAGAGACCGTGATCAAAGCAAATGCAAATTTATTTTGGGCTATGTTTCACGAACAAAAGTGTAAGTGCCCTTCACTGTCTTGATTATTGTAATCATGGCTATTAAACGGCTGCAAGATTTTGGAGGACTTGGGTAAATATATGTAAAAATCCATGTAGAACTGATCTTCAAGAAATTATTGTGATCAAGACATACTGCAAGTTCCACTTAAAGACTTTGCTTTGTTTACAAAGGTTACATTCTAGTATATAGTTATATACCTCATCTAAGTCATCATAGTTTCAGCTAGCGTCTTGTGGAAGAAAATGAAAAAAAGTCCGTTGACATGTTTTTAGCGACTTCACTCATTTTCGTTCTTGATCCATTATTGGTCTTAGTGTGCCTAACCAATCATTCTATATGCAGCATAGATGCTATGGTCATCAATGAAGTAATTCAGCATGGTCTGCAGATAAACGAAGTTTCTGGGACTCGACGTAGTATCAGGTATCACGAAGGAGTTATATTTGAGATTACAACTAACCATTAGAGTTGCCAATTGATAACTGAGTTCTTTAGCACCAGTTGAATGAGAAAGTACACAGTTCCAAGGAGCACAGAAAAAGCTACTATTACTCAAAGACAAAAAACAAGACAAAAAGGCTCTAATTGCCACCAAAACCTGGTTTTTCAAGTGTAATTCTGACTTTCCAGGAAACAGAAAGTTACATTAAGCCCTCAAGTAATCTTGAAATGTGTATCATTTTACTCTCCAGAATTATCTTAATCTTCTGGTGCAATCTATATTATGCAGATGATAGTGAGCTAGTTTTAGCTCTCCTTTTGATCCTTCCAAATTCTGTAGTAGAATAGAAGTCACTTTTGCTATTTTGAGCTTTTGTTTGGTATTAGTGTGAGATGTTTGTGCGGATATTTTTATCTCTGCAGCTTCAACCAGCTAGTCTTTGGCCTAAGGCAACTATTGCATGGGTCAATTCTTTACTTTGATAGATATAGAAGCATCTTTATTGATCCCTTTACTCTAATATCAAATTGCAGTCTAGGTAACATGTTCTTCTAAAGGCACTCCTAGAGTTTGGGACTTATTTAGTTTGGCTTATTAAAACAAGGGGAGCTTTGGTATAACTAGTAAAGTTGTTACCCCATGACCAGGAGGTCATGGGTTCGAGCCGTGGAAACAACTTCTTGCAAAAATATAGGATAAGCATAGGATAGATCCTTGTGGTTCGGCCCTTTCCCGGACTTCGTGCATAGTGCGAGCTTAGTGCAGGCACCGGGCTGCCCTTTTTATTAAGGGAAAAAGGCCAAAATTGTCCCTATACTAGCGAAAATTAGTCACGTTTATACCCGTTTCTACTTTTAATCCAAATATACGCCTACCGTTAAGATGACACGATAGACTCCATGTCACTATTTAGTTTCCATCTGTAATAATAAATAACTAAATCCACTAAAATAAGTCTTCTCCTTCTCTAACTTTCCAAATTCAAGACACAAAGATTTTACCAATTCTAATTTAAATAACCAGTTGCAGTTTTGAATAGTTTCAGCATTCCAATGTCAGATTCTTTATTATATTCGATCCAAAACAGATAAAAAATTCCCGAAACAATTCTCACCCGATTGATTCTTCTTTATTTGCGAAAAATATTGTTCCGTCAAGATTTTGCTGGTTCTGTAAAGAAATTTTTTAGCAAAAAAAAGATTTTTCCGTTGGGTGGAATTTTAAAGACAACAGGAGGTCATTGGTAAATGGGTTTTTACGGAGGATTTCTTTCTTCTGGGTCTCGCTCTTTTTCTTTTTGTGTAAAAGGAGTGTTACTCGCCAGTTATGACCAGTAAAGAGGAGCGAGAGATGGAAGAAAAGAGAGGTGATTTTCTGATGAGTGACTAGTAATGTTTAAAGAGATGGTTTCTAGTGAAACTTTTTGGTGGGTATTTCCGATGAGTGATTGCTGATGGTTTCTAGGCGGAGAGAAGATGGGGTATTTTCTTGGTGGAAGACGGCTGGAAGGGTGGTTCGAACACTGACTGGTAATGATGGAAATTTATGAAATAATTTTGTGGAGCAGGACAAGAACCTTGAATTTGCAGCAATGGTGATATGTTGTTAGAGAAGGTTTAAACTAATTTTAGTAGGTTTAGTTATTTATTATTAAAGATGGAAAATAAACCGTGACATGGATCCACCATGTCATTTTAGTTGCTGAGTCATGGACAACCGTTAGGGTTAGGGACGATTTTGTCTACTTTCTTAACAACATGCGTATATTTGAACCAAAAGTAGAAACGGGTATAAACGTGACTAATTTTCTTAAAACAATCGTCGCCGTCTTCCTTGTGGCGACTCCTCTTCCATTTTCTAAAGGCACTCTAAAAGAGACCTTAGGCTTATTTATCTGAAACTACTTTTAGGTGTTTGAAAAGAGGCTATATAGGTGGTTTTAGCTTTAAAAAATGTTGGAAAATACAAGCTCATAAAACTTGACTCAAGAATCAGCAGCCACAATAAAGAGGTTTGTATCAGAATAGGCAGGTCCATTGATGAATGAAAATCTTGATCTATCTCTTGAATTGATTGATCATGTCACATTTTTTGTTGTACAAGAAGCTTTACAATCAAAGAAAAAGCTAATATACAATTGAAAGGGTGTTAGTTTCCACTGTTCAAGATCGAGATTGAGATTTCTCCTGCATCTTTGCTCGGGCGAAAAATACTCCAGCCAAGAGACCTGCAAAAATGTAAGAGACATTTTCCTTAACATTGTTCTACCACATCTTCACTTAGAAAGGTATTAGGTCAAAGAAATGGCGGAAACACCTTCAACGAAGTGTCATCTGACAATGCTTCACAGAAAAAAATTTCCCCATCGAAGCAAGCAAGCAAGCAAGCGCGCACACACACACTTATATAATATTTTTCTAAAAAGATATGCAAGCCAAAAAGCTTAAAATAATGCAAAGTAAACATCAATTTGAGATAGAACGTAAAGTCCTAGAACCCAGTTGCTCCAGACCCAAAAATGCGTACAAGCTGAATTGCACAATAAATCAATACAACAACAACATAGCCAGTATAATACCACAAGTAGGGTCTGGGGAAGGTAGTGTTTATGCAGTCTTACCCCTACCTTGTGCGACAATGAATCAAATATCCGTGCAAAATCTTGTGTACGCTGCTGGAGTAAAGAGAAAAAGCAAACACTCACCAAAGAATATACTAGCAGAGTTCTCCAGACTTGTTGGGACATGGAAGAGGAAAATACCAGCAACAGAGAGTGGTATCTTATTTAGTGATCCCACAAGACTGCAGAATCCAAAATCAAAGAAAAAATCAAATAGGGAAAGAATTAATGTCAAATTAATCAAAGAAAAATGACATAGCGCAGTCATATGAAATGAACCATACCTGTAAGTGGTGGCACTTGTTTGGTGAAGAAACCACATAGATGTGAAGCTAATTGCTAAGCCCAAAAATCCACTAAAGGTTGTTACCAACCAGAATGTTGGCAATTGTAATAGTGGCCTGCACAAAAAAACATGTCGCAAAATTGCAATGTACAATATAGTATTAGAAATTATCACAGGTTCTAACAATAGGCACAAAGCATGTACATACATGTGAATGTGTGTGAGCCTCAGCGCTACTTACGGATGAGATAAATCAAAAAAAGAATTGAGGAGAACAAATTGCTACTTTAAGAAACCAAAACTCACGTTCTAGAAAGGTAGTCCACCTCGTTGAATACTAATATAAGAAAAATGCCTAAAGGCATTGAAAGAGTGTTATTTAGCAGAACCATTGAGAACTCGTCCAGGTTCCCGGATTTAGTCACTTGCTTGGCAGTGTCCATGACCCTGCGTAGAGTCAACTTCACAAGAAGATCAAAACATTATTTTAAATTTAAGCATTAGCATTGGAAATAATTCAACATAGGAAAAAGATGCTAGATGCACAATAAGTTTTAAGAATTTTCAAGCGATTAATTAGAACATCAAATTAAATGTAACCTCAAGAAAAACGACTGAGATAAGACGCTCACAAATCAATTGGGGAAAAACTGCTGCTTGTTCCCATTATTGTTGGCAAACAGAAACCAAGCCGAGTCAAGTTCTGGATGTTTTGAGCTTGACTGAAACATTGAATAGCTGAGTTCTAGCTTACTGGAGTATGGGACAGGCTTCAAATTGAACACAAGCTAACTAGGCTCAAGTTTGAGTTTCAATTCGAGCTCAAATTATATATTTACTACAACACTGTATATAGTCAAATAATTGAGTTTTTAAGAATTAAATCGGGAAATATTATATCTCTTTACCTGGACAGACAGCAACACTATGAATACCATGATTAACATTACTAGAATCAAACTGCATCATCATTTCGTTTCACATTGAGAGCGCATAAAGAGGTATATGGCAATTCAGTTACTTCCTAAGACACTTTAGTTCAGAGTTTACAAGGGGATATGTTACTATCACATCTCTTCAATAGGAAATGTCAGTGTGTAATCCAAAATATTGCAGCTCCACTTCATTAGAAGCTTGAGTTGTTACAAAGGACATCGAGTACAGCGATATTCAATAATGTAGTCACATGTGGGCATCATTCTTTTTATAGACGAAGCTATTGAGCCCATATATATATTTGATCACAAAGGAAGCACAAGAAGAAAAAGATGTACTTACAGAATATGACGCTGTCAAGAAACAATTAATAATCTGCCATGTATAACCAATGGCATGAAAAGAAAGATCTGTAATTCCTCCAGAAATTGCTGAAATAATCTGCACAATACAACTGAAGAGTTACATCTCTAATGCTTTCATCTCACAAGTACATCATATCTCAAAGTTTAGTTTCAGTATATGCATCTCTAGTAAAATCACGTCAAAGCTGACGGTTTAGGGTTGAAGACCGACATTCCAAATACTACTGAGCTTGATCTGATATTCCTGAAAACTACTGATACCACAAATAACCACTGGTACAAGTAGTAGTGCTCGGAGAAAAAAAAAAGGCACACAATTCATTATAGTACGTGCCATTTGTTCTCAATACAGCATATACCACTTAGTCACGCCATGAGATTCATTCTATCAGCTCTAGGCATCACTTAATATGCCTTTGACTGAGGACTAGGTTACTAGTGAATACTGTGCGCTTTAAAAACTCTTATTGTGACAGGAAAGGGAGAAACGGATATAAATTCTGGATATACAAAGGAGTAGAGAAAATATCCTTAACAAATTACTTTATTGAGTAGCATTTGGCTGGCCAATAACACTTCGTATTTACATAATTCATTTGAACTTTATGCTGTGCTTAACACATGAATCAGTAACAGATATGATGCAGATTTTTAAAAAAGATTAGTAGACAGTTCAACCTTGTTAGTTATCCTTATATTGTTGTGTTCCTTTTATGTGCAAGTGACAGCAGAGGGAAAACAAAAACGAAACAACAGCGGAGTTCCTCTTATGTGCAAGTGACAAGAAGAAAATGTAAAGCCTAGGATAATGACTGATTTTGATCAACCCCAGAAAATTTGGTGCATGCTATCTTGCTCTCTCTAACACACAGCCAACATACCAGTATAGTAGCTGTGATGCTATCAAGTGCAAGTGGAAATAGCAGAAATAATACTGATTTTTCTAATTGCTGAACAAATTGGACATATAGATATTAACAACAACAACAAACTCAGTGTATTCCCACAAGTGGGGTCTGGGGAGGGTAATGTGTACGCAGACCTACCCCTCCCCCCCCTACCTTTGAGAAGGTAGAGAGGCTGTTTCCGGTAGACCCTCGGCTGTTGGACATATAGATATTAATAAGAGAATATCGAAGCAAAAGTTCTATTTAAGCTATTATCATACCATCAGGAAAAGAGCAGTCCAAACTCTGTTATCGTGGGTTTTGTTGAATAAATACATCTCACCAACAGCAGTTATCACATTAGTGACATTCTTCAGGACAGTGACCATAGCAACATTGATGTACTTTAGACTGCAGGAAATAAGAAAATTGCAAGTAAGCTATTCAGCCAAGATTCATTGAACCACAACTTTAATTGGTAAACACTAAAGCATCTTTTAATGCTGCAGCATAAAATGGGTATGATATGCCAGAGTATTGAAATTGGTGAAGCACAAGAACATAAATAGCTGCACTTGAAACCCTTTTCTTTTTTCTTTTATTTTATTTTTAATGTTTTTACCCTTTTCTGCTTTTTGACATGCCGTGTAATCACAAGTTGAGTGTTCATGACCTACATCTTAAGCATCTTTTGTTTCACTTAAAGAGAAATTGACATACATAAGAGATCAAATAAAAGATACATGAGTTAGAGAATCCTCCAAACAAACACAGTGTGGGTGGGTAGGTTTTTTTTTTTTTTGGGGGGAGGGGGGGAAGAGAAGCATGTGCATGTGCATCATTTAGGGAGTCAAATCTCCCAAATTTAAAAAGAAGATTCTTAACTTATACAACTCAAACACGTGATAGAGCTGCATAAGATACGAGTCTTGCGTGAAGCTACCAGAATTATCGTAAGACCTTCTAAGGTATCTTGCATTGTAATTGGAAAACAATGAATCCAGGAAATATAATCTTGCATAAAGGTCCAGCTGACTCGAACACACCGACAAACTGTTCCCAGAGAACCGTCATAGATGTGCTTCCAACGTAACAGGGTTCAATGCATAACTTATGCAACCAGCAGTAAATAAAACAATAGGCATATTCAAATAATGAAATTTATAGTACGAAAAATGTGACGGGGGAGCATCTTGTACCTGAACATACTTGTTATAAGCATCCCAACAAATATAACATTAACAGGCAGCCAGACTTTGACTAGCCTCCAAGTAAGCGGTTCCGTAGAAATTATCCCAAAAAGTCTCAAGGTAGAAACCACCACCACCGAGACAAAATTCTGCATAAAAACCAAAGATTATTTGTCACTTCCCTACCTACATACCTTTTTCGATAAGCTACAAAGTTAAAGAAAGATTGGGAAGTACCTGATAGAGCATCAATGAAATTCCCGCATTAAAATCATAGCTGGAAAGTACATACTTGTTCACTAATATCATACTACAGGAAGAAATACAATAAGCGACTCCGGATAGTAAGGCCTTGTTGTGTACTGTGACAAGTCTATTGCTGTGTACCAACTTCTCTCTATCTTTCTCCGACATCCCATTTTCCAAATCTTCGTCATTTCTATTTACAGCCTTCATGGAAAAAGATCTGAAGACAATCAAAAAGTAATGACATCAATTACTGTATTTGTTAGAATTCCTTCTCTTAGTATGAACATTATGTTTAGATGATCCGATAGAAACATATTTTGTCAAAACTAGTGACATGGTCATGAAAAACAAACAACAGACAAATAAAACCGATGGCAACTGCCTAATATACCCCTAATATTGCACAAGGAAAATCATGTGAGAAAACCTAGCCATCATCCAGCTGTAATCCATTTCAGAGACACAACATGTTATTAACTAACGAATCACGGAGGATTATTAACAAGCTCTACCAACAAGAAACAAACCCATGCAATTTTAAAGGATGATAATGAAAGTTAAAATGTAATGCCAAAGGAAGACGATAATGGCATCGATTGAGTGCACCTGTTAACTACTTCACTTCTGAAAGAACTCGAGACGGGATCCAGCAAAATTGGTTGATGATCTAAGAAGTTTCTTTCCCCACCTTGGCTATTGTTATTACCATCCTCTATAAGACTCCTCTCCAAAAGTGGATTAGGAGAATCCGGAGTGGCAGCCACGGATAAACCTCTTCAATTAGAAAGAAATCAACCATAAGAACTCATCATACACGAAGCATAAACATTGGATTTCAGAAATGTAGACATGAGCATCATAATGCAGCTTAAACTCAACGTCAGAAAGAATTAACATGTAGGAAACTAAGATTGAAACTTTCCTTGTATCTGACATGCATTGAGCAGAACCCAGTGTGCACTATTCCAGCCACTAACATTCATCAAAATCAGCCAAAACAATGCAAGAAATTGAGAAGTGATATGGTTGCTTAGCCCCAAGATTTGTACCATTTCAGCTTACAGAACCTCATAAAATTAACCAGAACAAAGAATAGCACTATCTCATTTCTATCCATTCTCGAAGAGACTTTATGCTACCACACAGTGATGCAGGCTAATAAAAGCTTATAAAACTGAGCTTCATTGCAACCTAAACTCTATCAGCCAACTTATTAACAAAAATGAAGCAAAAAACTTCTTTTGACGTATTTCCTGCTTCATAAATTAAACTAAAACAAAAAACTCAAACATTTTTTTTCTCAAGAACCAGTTAACAGTATCTTATTATCTTCATCATTCGGAAGGGGAGCCGTGGAGCAACGGTAAAGTTATCTCCGTGTGATCTATAGATCACGGGTTCGAGCCATGGAATGAGCCGTTGATGCTTGCATTACGGTAGTCTGCCTACATTACAACTCCTTTCGCATTGTCTTCCTCCAACAGGAAGGAGAGCAGCTGATTCTAGGGATGCCCATTTGTCCACATCAAAAGGAAAGGAATCAGTCCGGCAGCAAGAGAGGAATTCCTCTAAGTCGTATCATCAATGTTAATAGCATTTATCGATGCTTCTCCACACTGTCCTGGTCTCACGATGTGGATTCGAACCACTGCTTCTCCT
>MU710321.1:32557-55630 GCA_026770625.1 Nicotiana glauca | reverse complement strand
AAAAAAAAAAAAAAAAAGACTAAATCCTCTCCGGCACTTGCACATTTACTTTTTTTTATTACAAGAATATGTGATGGTGTTTGATTGTTGACAATGAGTCCATGACAAAGACATCTTTTGGTTAGGATTTTTATTCGACTCAAATCGCTCATGAAATAAATTCATTAAATATATATATAGACTTTTGAAATGAGATTCAAATAGACCATAATTATTAATTGATTGAGTCAAAGGTTCTGATTAGTCAAGTATAAGTTATATATGTACGTAGCTGTTGAATCTTGGATAGCTATACATGGGGTGTTCATAAAAATTCAAAAAATTGAACCAAACCGATCAATAAAATCGATACTTTTTAGGTTTGGTTTGGTTTTGATTTTGAATTTTAAAACAGAAAAAATCGAACTAAATTTATTATTACACCTATATATATATTACTTGTTCGTATTTTTAGTCTAATTCTTTGTTGTTATAATAATGTAATTCTTTGCCTTTACATTCTAGTTTGATTGGTAGTTTTCTTTTGCTAAGTACAAAAATTTATTTCATGTTAAAAATAATTAATTTTTAATTGACTACTTAAATTATTCATCACTATTTAATTCAATTATCATCAATATATCTTGGTAAATGATAGATTTTTTAAAGAGCAATTGGTTAAATAGTGTTACGTTAAAAACATAGTCGCCAAAATATGTGTTTGTTAGTGTATGTCTCATAGAAAAACCCGATAAATGACCGAAAAACTGACAAAAACCAAATAAAAACCCAACTTAATTGATTTGGTTTGGTTCCAATATTCGAAGAACCGACTTACTTGCTTTGGTTTTTTTAGGGAAAAATCGATCCAAATCGAACCATGAACAGTATACACCTTATTGACGCTTTTGTTTGTGTCTTCTTGTACTTTCTTCTATTATATAATTCTTTATTTAGGACATAGAGGATAGAAGAAAAAATAAAGGAAATAAAAGACACAAATTGGAGGATAAAGTAAAACTCTATTCCCTTTTGGTTTATTGAAAGAAAATCATAAAATGGTATCAAAACACGGACATGACAAAATTAATAAGTACATCTGTCAACAATGGCGGATCCAAAAAATTTATCAAGATGTATCAAAATATAAATAATTAAATACATCAAAAAGTCAAGGAGAATCAACGTATAATAAATATACATAAAATAAAAAAAAATATCTAATAAAATAATATAATTTTCCGGCAAATGGGTGTCGGTGACAAACCGGGCTTCAATGTGGCTCCGCTGCTGTCTGTCAATATACAGAATACAATTATGTATTATTGCATAGAATAATAAGTCACTTCTGTATTTCTTATCCCTTTGGTCTGGTCCCACAAATTATAAATATCCAAAAAAACGTGCAAGACCAAAAGAGTCATCTTTCACTAACTCTAATAAAAATAAGATAATTAAGTGGTTTGTTTTAAAAGTTCAAGAAACAAGCTTTTGGTCTTTGAACATTGGAAAAGTCCAAGAAAGAAGCACCAAAATGTCTAAATATGCAAATCTAGTATTATTGTAGTTGGTTCACATATGGCCATTTTTTTAATCAAACAACTATACACCAATATTTTGAATGTTTTTAAGCTAGTCTATAGTTAGGGACATGAATTAGCATTTTCAATGTTAATTTAGGTTTGAAGATTATTTTAGAATTGAATGTTAGTGCTTGTGACTTGGGCAATCCTTAGATTCAGGAGCAAAATATTCAGCACTCAAATACCTTTCTATATCACTCTTTGTTCTTGAGAGCAAAATTCAAATTCTTCTCAACCTTATAGTTATGGAGTTTTTATCTCCACCTTCAACTTCTCCCTATGTGACTGCACCAACTAGTCCAACTTCTTACATGGTGCAATACCATAGCGCCCCGGCTAGTCCAGGTAAAAGGTTTGGTAGCGTTACAACTGATGGCGACTATGGATTGATCTTGAGTGATTTTAAATTTGAAACGAGTAAAAAGTTTGAAAACTGCATGGAGTTTGAGACGCGTGAGAACGTTGAGCACTCCAAGGATGATCAATCATGGCACGAAAAACGAAGAGAGCGAGGTGGCTCACTTCCCGAGATGGCATTTGCGGATGAACTTTTCTCTAATGGTCAAGTCATGCCCCTTAAACTACCACCAAGGCTACAACGTGACAATGACATGAAATATATTAGCCAACGATCGATTACATGTTCAACTATCGCTCCGAGTGCAATGGTTAAGTCTCCGTTTGCTCGTCGAAACGTTGATCCTTTCGTTATCGCCATGCAAAAGGTGATGAAGGAAGAAAATAGAGGGAGAAATAACAATTCAAAACACCATAAACGAACAAGGTCACTCTCACCATTTAGAGCTAAAAACATGGAATGGACTATTGAGGAAATGAGACAAGAAATTGTGTCCATGACACCAATTCAACCTTCAAGCCCAAATCCAAGAAAGCCCATTGAGTCTAAGGCCAAGGGAGCATCATATGGAAGATGGGTTTTAGACCATTCAATGACTATTGGGCCAGGCCCAAAAGAATCCAAGAAGCCCAAAAATAAGAAAGAGCCCAAGCCCAACAGGCCCACTTCAAAAGGGGATGTTTTAGTGGAAACCAAAATGCAAAAATTCAAAGGAATGTTAGTGAAATATGCATCATTTAGAAAGGAGAATAGTGAAGGAAAAATGAATAATCCAATTTTAGCTATATGGAAGCCAAATTACTTCAAGAAATTGAGTTTCAAATTCAAGGGAAATGGTAATGGCAATGTGAATATAAAGACAAATGGAGAGGAGCCAAAGTTGGTGATTGTGAAGTACAAACCAGCACTTTGTTTGGGTTATGGACTTGAAAAAGCTTAAAAGAAAAATATATCTATCAATAGTATTTTTGGTTCTTTATTTTTTTCCTATAATGTAAGCTTGAAAATTCCTTTATTTAGTGAAAGGAAAGATGTCATAGGATTTTCATTTGATATAGGATAAGTGATTTATGTTCCAAATAGAGTTGAAAATATTTGTGACATTATCTCTTGAAAAAATAGTTTTATGCATTAGTTGTCATTTTAACTAATCTCTTATATTGATCAAAAGAAAAAATAATCAGTTATGAAATGGAGTTTTTGTGGTTGTAGTTATTTAGAAGAAATGTCTCTTTTTCACGTGCCTGTATTATCTTAGCCTCATTTTCCATATTTTGTCTTCCTCAAGGGTCATTCTCACATTTTCCCGAAGAACTTTAATCCTAATCTTATCTATCTTCGTATGCCCGCACATCCACCTTAATATCCTCATTTCTATTAGCTCATTTTGTTTATCTTTTTAAATAATGGTAGTGTCCGACTAGATCGCACGCACCTCGATTATTCCACTAGATACATGTATGAGTAAATAGCTCCTTTTTTCTTAATAAATATAATAACGAAGCATCTATACTTTCATTGATCAAAAGAAACCATAAAGGTGGTAAAAGACAAATCAAGAATCTAATTTCTTAGTACAAGAAGCTAAACTATAGCTTTAATAGATTCACTAAACAATCAATATGTAAACGTGGTAATTATTTTTACAAACAATTTGGACCTATGGAGAAGCAAATAAGGCAATGTCTGCATTATCAAAATAACCTCTTCTAACTCCTCCACTGATCACAAAACAATAGACATAATTGAAAATTAGGGACTGAAAATGCTAGTTCTTGTGTAACTTTTTCACATTCTGATGGACCAAATGAGCTTTTGTAATATGTGATCTTTTTGCCAACAACAGTGAAGCATTAGGCGAGTAAATTCCAAATACTCTTTTTCAACTTACTCCAACGTATCGGTTGGCCAGAGGTGTCTCCACATAGAAATCTCTTCGTTGCTCTGAAGCTTCCGAATTCCTCCATAAAATCCATCAGCTTCATTTCCTTCCTCGCGATGATCTTTCCTATCGATGGTTGTTGTTCTCCACCGCGATCCAGGAGTATACTGATTGAACTCTAGCATTACAGTATCTGCAGGCACCACACTGAGGTTTAGAAACCATGACAACACACTACAATGAAACAGTTTTTCGCTGTCAAAGTGAAAAGGTTTACATTTGCCTATGTATTGGTTCATAAACATCAAAGATATATAGCATTAACTTTCAAGAACAGAACTTGGCTAAATGTGAGACAATTTAGACCTTTGAAACCTTATATCAGGTTTCAACTAATTGAGAGAACAGAACTTGGCTAAATGAAGGCCTTAGAGCGAAATGGATATACACGACTTATATAGCCAACTTAGGATTGAAGAGTAGTTTATTGATTGATTGATTAAATGAAGGTTTGAGGACTTAACCATTTTTTAGGGACATTTTCTCAACAGATAGAAGGTGATCAGAGTGAATGTGCATTTAGTCACCATACCACCATCTCAAACAGATTACATTATATTTTGCTTTGCTACCAAGGCGAAACTATGTGTGGTCAACTGGACATCCTTCCCCGAAAAATTATACTATATATAGAGTAAAATATTGCATGTTATTGAAATTTTTGGTTTCGCTACTGTTTGCAACTATTAATAAAAGATTAGTTCAAAATCTATGTAATATTAAATGGGTGAAGAGATGGGGTCCAGAAGTTAATCCCTTGATTTATGTAGAACTTCGACAAATTTCACCAAAAAATAGAAGTGTTGAGGAAAAGATAAAGAAAAGTTAGAGATGTGAAGTAAGTTATGCAACCTCTATCACTCCCGATCACACCAAAAACATCCAAGTCAAGTGGTTCCCCCACCTCCGGGATCTTTTAAGCTTAATATTGATGGCTCCTTTGGGACACAGACAAAAGTGGTGGTATTGGAGGTTTTAAACGAAATTCAAATGGTGACTTGAGTTATAGGATACTCTAGAAAGATCTATGCGCTCAATCACACTCATGCTGAGCTAAGTGCCTTAGAGCACGGACTACACCTAGTAATAAGCCATCAACTAACTCCTGTGGAAATTGAAACAGACTCTATCAAGGCTATTGAACTGTTATTCCTATTTTTAACAATACAATTGATTCTTGCAGGTCTCAGTTGAAGAGGTTAGGGAATCCAGTCATCCAGCATAGCTTCCGGGAAGGAAACAAAATTGCTCATGCTTTGGCAAATGAAGGGTCTAAGCAACAGCCAAGTGATCATATATATATTTTTTCGATGAAGTCCAAGTGATCATATATATATATATATATATATATATATATATAATATAACTTATCCTTCTATGTCTGTATTTTCAACACTACAATCAGACAAAGAAGGCCTGTCGTCTACTAGAACAATCCCTATATCTATGTCTTATAAGTTCGCTAGTTTGGGAAACTTATGTGTACTAGCTGCTCAAAACAGCCTGTAATGGGACGTCCAATGTCCCTGTGATGACTTAATACGAATGAATATTTTCCTGTAAAAAAGAAGAAATTATGCATACTGGTGTACTAAAACTGAAACTAGATTTCCAAAATTCACCAATATCAGTTAACCAAGAATAGTAAGACTAAGAAATTAAAAAATCTTGGATCACTACATCAATCTCAATATTAAAAGGCAAAATCATTCCAGCTCCACAAGAAGGAATCATAGGCTGATAAAATTACAAGTCTTTTTCAGTTTGCTTATCATTAAATATGCTCCACTGAGACAGCACTTATGACAATGTTGGAAGAAAAGATGACAAACTGAATAGGACTTTATCTTGGGACCAATTGTGTGGCATAAAAGACGAGCCCACATGCAAAATGATGGGAGTCCAAGAGGGGCCTTACTCAAGAAAAGGTCTATTTAGTGCAACAACATAAAAAATAAAAAAAAACTAGTAAACTCCCACACGTGAGGTTTAAGGAGGATAATATGTACGTAAATCTTATCTTTACCTTACGAAGGAAAAAAGATTGTTTCCGATAGATCCTCGACTCAAGAACAATGAAAAGAACACAATAAACAAACAATAAAAATGGCAAGGAAATAAGACAACAGAAGCAAATGGCACAACAAACGTCAATTTTGTGATAATGATGAATTGACAATTTCATCAAAAAATTTTACAGATGTAAAGCAGATGAACTACAAACAAGTAATGGGTCATACTCATAAAGTTATATTCACAGCTAAGATGTCTTCTCATCCTACACATGTGTGTGTGAAAATCTTGAATGCGCAAGTCTTTTGTAGGTCCACCCTTTCTTCGGATGGTTAATAATAACAATAATAGCGATCTAACCATACTATATATCTTGTTGTTCTTATATAGTGGACCACAAATGAAACTTGTGATCTTGAATTAGACGTGCGCGCACGGATACTGATGTTTACATTTCTTGGATTTTGGCCTGTTTAGCAATGGAGTTAGTGGTGTACAAGTATATAGCTAAATCTTAGATTTTAGACCATTTAAGAAGACAATCGACAGATAAGTGATAAGTAAAGCTATTCACTAGATTCTCCAATTGACTTAGTGTAAAAGTATATGGCTAAAAAACACTACTAGCTATAGATGTGAAAGGGGAAATAACTCACCACTATCATGACAACGGCAGTAAAGCTCATTTCCATCACATGTTTCCAAGTGGCCAACAACACCATACCACCAGCCTGCAAAAGTATGCCACAAAAATTCAAAGATTGCAAAACCAAAAGATAGATTTGTTCATATCTTCAAGATTCAAACACCAATCAAAGTAAGTCACGTTTCCTAGAAAGAAATTGACAGTGGACTCGAATAAAAAAAAAATAGGAATCCTAAGTTTCTGCTGATGCAACTTTCTACCAAACAAGAAAGACTAGCCACCTTCCATCTGAAAAAAAAACAATGACTTTCTCTAATTCATTTTATAGGACGGCGCTTGACTGGTTATAATGTTTAAGAACATAGCACACCCAATATATACTGCTGAAAATATATTCCAAAATTCATAAATAGTGAAAAAGTTCCACTAAGTCCGTCGAAAAGTTGTGGCCAATTAAGGCAGGCTTGACAGTTGAACACGTTTTGAGATATCAAGAGAAAAAAAAGAGAACCTTTCTTGGAAAAAAGAAGATGCTAACAAGTTGGAAATGGGACTAGGATTAGTCCTCTTTCCTAGATACTACCAGGAAGTTTGTTTTGTAACACATCATCCACAATTAAGGAATATTAGTATAGTACCTAACTTCACCAAAATAGGTAAAGGGCAAGGTCAGCCGGTGCACTAAGTTCCCGCGGGATCCCGGAAAGAGCCGGACCACAAACGTCTATTGTACGCAGTCTTACCTTACATTTCTGCAAGAGACTGTTTCCATGATTCGAACCCGTGACCTCCTGGCCTATGGCAGCAACTTTACCAGTTACGCCAAGACTCCCCACCAAAATATAGTATGGCAAATAACTACACTTCTTCAAAAAGAATGAAAATGGTAGAGAATGTTGGAAAGGTTAATGGAGGAACAAACCATAAGGGAATTCTTTGTTTCTTCTCCATTGAATCTCAATGTGATCACCGGGGCATAATTCAGTCAAGCAATCAGAGATATAAAGATCATGTGGAGAAGTATCAAGAGGAGGAGCTCTTAATCTATCCCATGTTACACCTGTCTCTATTGCAATTGCCCTCCTTCCATGTGGAGGATATCTGCAAAATAAATCTTAGAATCAAAACTAATTTTACAGAACTCATTGATATATGCTATTACAAAAAGAATAGCATTTCTTGAACTTCTAATTTCATATGTAGCAAAAGGAAAGACATTCCTTCGCCGGAAAATTACACCGTGTAGCTAGGTCAAAAGATTATTTTCATGTATATACACTATATATTAACTCTCCTTAGCTTCTTCGTGTGTTTAACTTCTTTAAATATTGACACCCCTTAGTGAAATTTCTGGCTTCGTACTGCTTACATTGGCAAATTATCACTAGTTTTATTTAGCCCACAAAAAAGGAGAAACATTTAAGAATCAAGATTTGTGAGTAAATATTTCCAATTACCTGGCCTGGAAAGTGTCAGTTCTTGGATCATAGCTAAGCTCAGCATCATAGCAAGATAGCATAAAACCAACATGCCCATTCTGCAAATTAGAAACAGAGAAACTAATATTAATAATTATATTCCACAACAACAAAAACTATTCAAGCTGAAATTTTGATGATACCTCACGATTGTAAACTTGAGCAGGGAACCAAAACTTGCCAGATTCAAGAGCAAGATACCAAGACATAACTGAATCAACAGATGGGGTATGTTTTTTCTTGATACTAATGCTACAATTAGATCTACTAACTAATGAAATAGGCCAAAACTGAGAGAGGTAAGTCATAAAACCTCTTTGTTTAGCTTGGTTAAAGAAACTTGAATCATTTCTTGAAGCAATATGCCACTGCCATTCCCTATAAGCTGCAGGTCCAATAACTCTACCCCATTTTTCTTTCAAATGTCTTTCCCAAAGATAATCACTTTTACATTTCTCTTTCAGAAAACTACAAACACTGGCCATATTACAAAGTCCCTCAGGGGGAAGCCTTTCAAGAATACAATCCAAAGCCAATTCAGGCAAATCAAGAACAGACATCTCTAAATTTGGATCAACATTCTCTACTCTAGAGCTGAAACTCTTCCTCCTAGGTGACATTCTTAAGGTAATAAAAGGGATAAAACCAGCTTCTAAAAATTCTTTCTTGAAAGGGTTCAAAATAAAGAAATCTTTCCAAAAATAGATTGATAACAATCTGACCTCAGAACTCCATAAGGGAAGTGGTTTAAGGGAAAGAGACTTATAAAGGAAAGTGATGAAGGTGAAGCAAGTTATCAATAAGAAAAGCATTTGAAAAAAGGTTTTTGATGATTCAATTTAAGCATAAATCATGTGGGGAGAAGATCAAAAGTTAGGTAAATAAATAGAAATTCATTTGTTTTTACCCTCTTTCTCCTACTATATAACAATTATTAAACTACAACCTCTACTTAAAAAGGAGATAAAGGGATCCCCACCAATCCCCTTCCAAAAATACAGGTTTTATCCTTCTATTGGTTTGATGAAGCCCACCAAAACAAAGAGTGGGCCTCACCAAAAGTCTTACAAGATTGACTAAAAACAAAATCAATCAATTAAATAAGTGAAATTTACAAGTGGGGGTCTGAAAACAAGTGGGGTCTAGAAAAAGGTAGTGTTGTGCTCTTACCCTTACTCTCGAAGGCAGATAAGTTGATTCCAAAAAGACCGTCGGTTCGAGAGGAATGGACTAAAACAAAGCTTTAACTAAGTAAACTCTTACTATATACACAACTCTTTTATTCTTATGAGTAAAAAGAAACAAAACAATGGAAAAGAGGTCACATAAATTTAGACACAAGAGCAAAAGGAAAGTGGAAAGCTTCTCCTCTATTTATGTTGTTCTCAAATTCCCATATCAAGAATCCAGTTTGAGTGCAATATCAGTTCATATATACAATAAAGATTGGATTTTTATTCTTTTTTTTTTTTTTGGTATTCTAAGATGGGAAAACAGATCTGATATGGGTCTCTGACACCTGGAAAAATCCCCTAATGATGAAAAAAGTAGGAGATAAGTCCAGATACAAAGACCCCTCCTTTTATCCAAAATACCAACTTTTTATAGTACAAATTTATGGGGAACAAACAAAGGTCATCAACCTCCTCCTTGAAATAATCAAAGATTATATTTTGAAAAACCAAAACTAGGTTATTGTATTTATTTAGACTCCCAATTGAGGTAATTATACAAACACAAAAGAAGCAATAAAATGGAGATGAATGAAGAACAAAATAATGGATGATTGAAGTAAGGAAGTTTTACACAAGTGGGGTTGTCCCCTTTTCAATCATCCAGCTAAATTCTTAATCACAAAAAAAAAAAAAGGACCCCTACCCTTTATTTTTCTCACTATTTCTTGGAAGTAAGGGACAAGATTGGTAAGTTGAGCAAAGAACCAATGAAAACAAGGAAAAAACAAGAAAGATGAAATGTGTGGTTTATAGTTAAAGAGAAGCTTATGGATTGGTTAGTTTTATTTGTTATTTTGTTGATTTCAATGCAAAAGTTTATGGATTTGCTGTGCCACAGCAAGTAGCACCGCCCAAAACACAACACCCCTATTGGTTGCTACTAACTCCTATACACACAAGTGGGAGGAAATAGCGGCTAAACCAGTGAATACAATTGTTCGAAGTATTATGTGCTATTCTATGACGTAACACTATAATAATAATACTACTCCTTCCGGTCCACAATAAATAATCATTTATTTTTTTATTTTGGGCCAAAATAAGTATTCATTTATTTAATCAAAAAAGAAATCAAAATAATTTTACAAAATTACTCTTATGTACACATCCCTAAAAAGTTTCTTACTCCTCATATTAAATATTTAATTAAGGGTAGCTTAGTCATACTAGGTATTTTTGTATAGAATTTACTCCCTCGGGTCCAAAATAAGTGATTTTTTAGTTGTTTCACACATATTAAGAAATTCACCTTTTAACATTAATTACTCCCTCCGGTTCACAATAAGTGTCCAATTTACTTTTAGCACGCCCATTAAGAAAATATTAAATTTTATACAAAAATACCTACTATGACTAAACTACCCCTAATTAAACATTTAATGTGAGGAGTAAGAAATTTTTTTAGGGATATGTACATAGGGGTTATTTTGTAAAAACAAATTGAATTCTTTCTTGATTACATAACTAGACACTTATTTTGAACCAAAATGAAAAAGTAAATTGAACATTTATTGTGAACCGGAGGGAGTAACAATGAAATTGACCATATTAACTTTTACTATCTCTTCACATAAATGCTCATGACACGTACTCCAACATCATTTACTCCAAGGGCAATAACAACAACAACAACCCAATATAATTTCACAAGTGGGGTCTGGGGAGGGTAATATGTACACAGACTTTACCCCTACCCCGAGGGGCAGGGAGGCTATTTCCAGGAGACCCTCGGCTCAAACCAGCAACAAGAAACGATATATTAGTACTATCCATAAACTTGTACTGAAATAACATAAAATAAATAAATAACAAAATATTAGTAATATAAGAAATATAGGAAATACGAAAAAGATGGAAGGCATACTAATATCCAACAGATAAATCCTTGCGCCAGTAGCTGATCAGTAGCATCCTAAGATTCACTCCAAACTGGCTAGTCACGCTCTAGTGCGCTACAGAAATATCCACAACCTTCCCCTAACCTACAACTTTAATGCTCGGCCTCCACAATTCTTTGTCCAGGGCCATGTCCTCAGTAATCCTAAGACGCGCCATGTCTTGCCTAATCACCTCTCCCCAATACTTCTTAGGTCTCCCTCTACCTCTGATCGTACCCACCACAGCCAGTCGCTCACACCTTCTCACCAGTGCATCAGTGTTCCTCCTCTGAATGTGCTCGAACCATCTGAGTCCTGCTTCCCGCATCTTGTCCTCCACGGGGCCATGCCCACCTTCTCTCGAATATCTCCATTTCTAATCTTATCCATCCTCGTATGCCCGCACATTCTCCTCACCATCCTCATCTCTGCTATTTTCATCTTCTAGATGTGTGAGTTCTTAACTGGCAAACACTCAGTCCCATACAACATGGCAGGCCTAACCACTGCTCTATAAAACTTACATTTTAGTAGCGGTGGCAATTTCTTGTCACACAGGACTCCCGTCGCTAACCTCCACTTCATCCACCCCACCCCTATACGGTGTGTGACATCCTCGTCGATCTCCCTGATGCCCTGAATAATTGACCCAAGGTTCTTGAAAATACCCCTCTTAGGGATGACTTGAGAGTCAAGCCTCACTTCCACTCCTACTTCCGTCGGCTCGGTCCCAAATTTGCACTTCAGGTATTCCGCCTTCGTCCTGCTTAACTTGAAGCCTTTAAACTCAAGGGCATGTCTCCAAACCTCAAGCCTCTCGTTGACGCCGCATCGTGTCTCGTCAATTAGGACTATGTCGTCAGCAAATAGCATGCACCATGGCACTTCCCCTTGGATATGATGTGTCATGTCATCCATCACCGGGGCAAATAGGAAAGGGCTGAAAGCAAACACTTGGTGCAATCCCGTAACAACTGGAAAATGCTCGAAGTCGCCTCCTACTGTCCTAACCTGAGTTTTAGCTCCATCATACATGTCTTTAATCACCCTAATGTAGGCTACCGGGACCCCTTTAACTTCTAAGGAGCTCCATAAGACATCCCTAGGAACCCTGTCGTACGCTTTCTCTAGATCGATAAATATCATGTGGAGATCCTTCTTCTTATCCTTGTATTGTTCCACCATCCTTCTAATAAGGTGGATAGCTTCTGTGGTAGATCTTCCCGGCGTGAACCCGAACTGGTTATCTGAAATAGATACCGTCCTTCGCACTCTCATCTCTACCACCCGCTCCCAAACTTTCATGGTATGACTCAGTAATTTGATACCCCTATAGTTGTTACAACTCTGGATATCGCCTTTGTTCTTATACAACGGAGCTATTATACTCCACCTCCATTCTTCAGGCATCCTATTAGTCATGAATATAACATTAAACAACCAAGTAAGCCATTCCAACCCTTTTCTACCCGCACACCTCTAAAGTTCAACCGAAATTTCGTCTAGCCTGGTAGCTCTGCCCCTCCTCATCTTACGCATAGCCTCCATGACCTCATCGACCTCAATGTCCCTACAATAACTTAATTCATGGGGGTTGTCGGCATTCCTCAATTCACCTAGTACAATATCTCGATCCCCTTCTTCATTTAGAAGTTTATGAAAGTAGGTCTGCCAAGGGCAATGTAGGAAAAAAATAATTAATTTGTTCTTGATATCTGGAAAAATTACTTATTTTTTATCACAAAAAGGGTCAAAAAATAACTTATTATGGACCGAAGGGAGTAGTATTTTTTTAATGAGTGTGTCAAAAACAAATTGATTACTTATTGTGGACCGGATGAAGTAATAATAATAAGGGCAGCTTGGTGCACTACGTTTCATTATGTGCGAGTACGAGAAAGGTTGGACCACAATAAGTCTTATGTATATTCAAAGGCGGAGGAAGTATATAAGTTACGAGTCCTTACTAACTCAATAGTTTTTGCTTAAACCCTATATTTGTATTAAAAATTTTGTGTAAATATTCAATTGTGAACTTAGTAACTATAAAGAGCTATAGATTCGGCGACAAGTTTATAACCTATAAACTTTAAATTTTGGCTCCGCCTTCGTGTATATAATCTTAGCTCAAACAGTAACAATTTTTACCATTGCACCAATAATGATAATAATACTAGTAATAATTGAAAGGTGAGATTGTAGCTCATCTTCAACTAGAACAAGTTGATGATCTTACATGCCTAATTCCACCAAGATCAATCATGAATTTTGTTTCCTTTTTTGGTTTTGGTTTGTTAGCCAATGAAAGCAAGAATATATCCCTCTTGTTGGTTTCAAAAAAAAAAAAAAAAAAAAAAAAAAACAGCAGCAAATGTAGGGTAAGGGGGCAAATTTTTGTATCGTTCATTGTATATCGGGTCCAAATATATTTATGTCGTAATACTATTGATTCAAATGTACTCGTCTTCTGTAAAGCTTGTCCAACGTGACATTCAATCCTACATGACATTAATATTTGAGACAAGGCATGTCACCTCAGCGCCTCTAATCCATATATAAAAAATTAAAATTTAAAATACAACAATTTTTCATAGTAGCGGTAATGATGGCAATAGTGACGGAGGAGAAGAAATTTTTTGTGGTAACAAAACATAGAAGGGAGAGGTAAAATGGGTTAGGGGCGTTGAGGTTGCAAGCCATGTGATATCCACTTAATCAAATGTCAGTATTACGTATGGTTGGATGTCCACTTTGGACGGCATATTTAAACCAATAATATAACAACATGAGTATATTTAAACTCAAAATATAACAAGGGTACATATAAACCCTTTTTGATAGTACAAAAATATATTTAGCCCTTTTCCTTTCTATCTATACTTTCTTCTTTATCTTTATTTTGATATTTGTGTCAAATCTTAAGGCTTTTTTATTTATTTATGCTAGTTTACCCTTAAGCTCTGAGTTCCTTTCTTAGTTCCTAAAGTAAAGGGAAAAGAATGAGAAATGTCCTAAGCAAGCAAGATTTACAAGCAACAAGAAAGTCAAAAGGGAAGTATTCAATCCATCAAAATTTCGTACCCTAATCAAAACTCTAAAAAGTAGTCAAAGTCATCCTCTTTCCTATTCCTATATAGGAAAAAAAAAAAAAGCCATAATTTTCATTTGTTAAATAAATATTAAAATCAACAATAATATGATCTCATTCATATCCTTATTTTGTAATTCTAAATAATATCAATGAAGAAGATGAATACAAGTTTGTAATCAAGACTAAACTCATGAGTAATTTGAGACAACATTTTTATAAAATGTTTATCAAAAGAAACTATGCGATGATTTTCCTCACGAACAACCTGCTCATTTAGAGTTCACCGTATCGGATTTGCCTAGTGTGGTTTACATTTTTGTGTGGTTTGTGACCTAGCTATTTAGTGCGCATCCAAGAATAGATTGCCAGTTTCCCTAAAAATTTCCAAAAAATAAAATGTGATGATATCACATATAAACATATAGTTTATGCATATATAGGACAATTTTTTTTTATAAAACTATGTCAAAGTCATAAGCGTGTTAGCACTAAGTTTGCATTAGGCAAAATGAATTATTAGCAAATTTTGTATTATATAAATCTGATTTAGTTTCAAGAAATCTAGCTAGCATTTGGACATAGATTTAGTTGAAACTTGAAAAAATAATTTTTGAAAATTGAAATTATGTTTTGACATGTATTTTATTTTTAAAAAAATTTGAAGTTTTGTGAGAGGGAGAACAAGTTTCACCCAAAATCTACCATAAACTAGATTTTGGGAACTTGAAAATTAATTTTAGAAAATTTTCAAAAATAAATCATTAATCTATGAACAAATAATATTTTCAAAAAATATTCGAAATAATATTGCCAAAATATATGGCCAAACGGGGCCCTAGTGTGAAGTGTAAACACATGACACCAATTTAACAGTTTGCAAAAATTATTTAAAAATATATTAATGTGAAATTTAATTTGCAATTATTTGGACTTGCTATTGCCAGCCTATATCTTAGGAAGTAACACGAAAGATCTTGCTAACATCTTAGATCTGTACTCGTTCGTGTGAATACAATTATTCTTTGATTTATTTAATTGAATTTTATTGATGATATATCAATTTATTATCCCACCAACCATATCTTATATCTCAATAAGTATATTTATCACACAACTCCACTTTGCATCTGAACTACCTAACGTGTTAGCTTTTACTCACACGCTATAATGACATCAAGGGCTATTTAAGTTTTTCACATGGTAGAATATGAGAGAGCACTAAAGGTCTATATATCTAATTATGTAAACTTTAGAAAACTTCCGACATAAAGCATAATGTGCTGGACTTCTAACATAATATACTGAAAGTTTATACGCATGAGCTTTATAATCCAGCATATTATACTGAAACTTTTCGTGTTTCAACAAAATAGTGACTATTTTTCAATAACTTTGCAGACGCTGACTATTTTTTAATTATCAGTCCGAAAAAATGGCCAGCCCGTGCTAGTTTCACTATTAACCATGTTAATAAATACCCATTTGTAGATTTGGTGTCATATAGCCACTTTGAAAATATCATGGCAGAAGAGGGAGAAATTCAAAAATAGCCAGATTTACAAGTGATTATTCAAAAATAGCTACAGTTCCAAACGTAATCGAAATTTTGTCACTTTTTATGTAAAGATAAATATGAACGAAAATATTGTTCAAAATTCGAAAAACAACAAAGAGACGAGTGACCGCAAGCTAGCAACAACGAAAGAATGAGCGACAACAGCTCGAAAAGGGAAGTTAACAGTACCCGACGACATTCAAGGATGGATTTAGACCCATCTTGCAGGGATAATCATTCCGGTCCTCGGAGGAGTGGCGACCATTCTCAAGAACCAAAAAGACTAAGCTGAGGGAAGCCCTATGAGTCACTGAAATGATGGCAAGATTGCGGCTAGGCCCCCGGAGAGCTTTCAGGGACCGGGGAAGACGGGTGGATTATATAGCTAGGGTAGGGGCAAATCGAAGGCCCATCGGGATTGGATCGGGCGATCGGCAATGCAGAGATTCTCTATGGGACGAGAAATAGGAGACCCTCTTTTTGGCCTTTATGAAGTGTGCCCCACTCACGGCCAATACTCCATCATAAGTATACTGGAACTCTAGCATAATATACTAGAGTTCTAATGTAATATACCGGTCCAGTATAATATGATGGAAGTTCATATATATGCGCTCCAGTCTCTAGCATATTATATATGCTGGAACTTTCTGCGTATTGGAGTTCCAGCATAATATGCTGGAAGTTCATATACAGGTACGCCGATCTCCAGTATATTATGCTGGACCGGTCCTTGTTACAGCAAAATAGTGGTTATTTTTCAATGAATTTACAAACGCTGGCTACTTTTGAATGAACAGTAGCTAGCCCTTGCTATTTTAACCATATATAAAGTACTTAAGGCCATCTTTTTACTGGCTACGACTTTAATTATTTACAGTTTAAACTCATAAATCCAATTCATTTGCATGCAGTCATGTCCCGAACTTGCACTTTATTTTACTCCAATATATAAAGTAGGGCAAAGATTATTTTTAGCCCCCGGCCGAAACTATTTATATTTAATAGCCGTAAAAATATATAAACTTTATATATATTGTTTATATATATATATATATATATATATATTATTTTGAGAACAACTAAGCTCCGGCTCGTCGAATAAAGTAGTTGAAAAGTCGTTGCATCTTAAAGCAAATTACTCTAGGATATGTTGTTATATCTAGAATTAGAAATTTTATTCTATACGTATATTTATTTATGGCAAAATACCTTAAATTATCTCTAAATTTGCCTCAGATTATTAGTATCATCTCCGAACTATGTCCGGTCTTAATTACCTCCCTCAACTTGGTCTTTTGAGAGTTATTATCCCCATAGATGCTGATGTGGCAAAAAGTATGGGTGGAATCACCTGCCATGTGGATTTTTCTATCTATGTGACATTTTTTTAAAAATAAAATATTTTTTTACCTTTTTAAGAATACTACTTTTTTAGATAATTTTTTTCGAATAAAATTTATAATAAAACTTGGCTATAACTACATTATTTAGGCTAAAGATTTTTATTTGGCCAAAAATAATAAAGTTTTAGTTAATCTTTTTTAGAATTTGACTTGAAAATAAAGATTTATACAATTGAAATAAATAGTCAAGACATCTAAAAAGTTATAAAAAAATACATAGTTGACATAAATAGTCATTGCATCAAAAGAAAAAATAAAAAGAGTGTACAATTGCACTTGTAATTTCTTTAAATTGTACACTCTTTTTATTTCTTCTTTTGTGATGCAATGACTATTTATTTCAACTGTGTATTTTTATTTTTTTAGGTAAAATTTGTAGAAAAAAAAAATAAAAAAATAGAGCACCGTAATTTAGAACTATATAAAAAATTATAACCAAAATAATTAATTTCAAACTATATTTTATAACTTTTTAGATGCCTTGATTATTTATTTCATTGGTATAAATCTTTATTTTCAGGTCAAATTCAAAAAAATATTAAATAAAATTTATTATATTTGGCCAAATAAAAATATTTAGCCTAAATAATATCTTTATACCCAAGTTTTATTATAAATTGAATTCGAAAAAAATTATCTAAAAAGTAATATTCTTAAAAAGGTAAAAAAAAGATTTTTTTTTTTTTTTAAATGCCACATAGACAGAAAAATTCACATGGCAGGTGAGTGCATCCATACTTGTTGCCACATCAGCATCTAGAGGGGTAATGACTCTCAAAAGTCCAAGTTGAAGGGGGATAATTAAGATCGAACATAATATGGGGAGGATACTTATATTCTGAGTCAAGAATGATTTAAGGTATTTTGCATTTATTTATTTATTTATTAAAAAGGCGTGACAGTAGTTAACATGCTTTTGAGAGTGACCACAAGAAGAAGTTGCGGTAAATAATTGGGCAAGAAGAAAGAAAAATCTGACACCACTACTCAATAATATAATTGAAATTTATAATATAATAAGACCAAAAATTTGTAAAGGGGGAGCAGTAATAAAATTGGTTACCCTTAATTCCAAAAGCATGTCTCCAAAAGTTAAACCACTTATCTTTCAAAATTAAAAATTATCAGCTTTTGTATATAGTATTGTCCACTTTAGACCACTTTCTTTTTTGTGTTCCTATAATGAGTTAATATTATACTATATTTATATCTCTAGGGGTGAAAATGCACAAAAAGCTATCGCAATATATTCTTGAAAAAGGGGAACACTATTTAAAAAAATGCTAGGTACATTATTTAATAGTTTTTTCTAGTAAAGAAAAAGAGTATAGATTTGTCATCAATCTAAAGTAGTAACATATCCATAATTACTTACTATTAAACAATTTTTAATGGTTTGTGGAATTTGTAGTGTTAATGGTAGATTGTAGAAGGTGGTTTTGCATGTCATCCATGTATTTATGTTGTGCATTGCTTATCTTAATTTTTTAGGATTAAACTTATACATGGATAGTGTTAAGCAGAGGCGGGTCAACACACATGTGGCCTAAAGCGAAAATTTAAAAAGAGATCTCAAAAACATTCGAAGTTAAGAAATGTTTTTCCATATCTACTCCTTTGATAATTTCATTAGCTTAAGATTGAAAAATAGTCTAAAAAACACTTAAAGAATAGAAGAAGATTCTACAAAATTATAGTTATAAATAAAATTGATTCAAAGTTGAAGTGAGTTAGATTAAGAAGTTGAGCTCATCCACCATGCGTGAGCTAACAAAAAAGAATAATAAAAAATACGAAAAAATACAAATTTAATAATCTACAGTTTTTAGTATAAACTTTAAAAAAATGACAACAAATGATTAAAACTAATTTGTTTATCACTAATAATAAATACATAATTATTTATAATATATATAATTTGAATAAATTTGGAGCCTTAATTTTATGCTCTGGTGTTAAGAAAAACTATACTATATAATATATATTACTTGTTGTAGACAATAAATTTGCGGACGAAAAAATTAAAATCAAGACCGAAAATATCGCAACAATCGTAGTATTTGATTTTGAATATTTGAGTGTACAATCTCTATGAATCCTCTGATTCTTCCTTTCAATAGTAAATAAATTCAAGGGCCTTGGAGCTTGATCTTGAATCTATGTTTGTTGCCACGAACGATGATCTTGTTCTTGAGCTTGAACTCGATAGCTTGGACTTGAACTTGATTTGGTCTTCGTTCTTGAGCTTGAACTTGATTTGTTCTTCGTTCTTGAGCTTGAACTTGATTTGTTCTTCGTTCTTGAGCTTGAACTTGATTTTTTCTTCGTTTTTGAGCTTGAACTTGAAGCTTGAAACTTGTGGAGGAATTTTCAGCGTTTGATCCACGATCTCTTTCTTGCTTCTTGTTATAACTTCTGGTCCCTTTTCTGAGTTATGAAGACCCCTATTTATAGTTGTGGAAGGGAGAAGTTGTGATAAGAATAAACTCTTTCGACCAATCAAATTGAAGGGTGACATGGCCGCATTTGATTGGCCAGAACATGTCACTTGCACACGTGGCGCGATTTCATTGGCCTTTTGGTGTGACTAGGCATGCCTTGTCATTTTGACACGTGGCATGATCCTATTGGCTCTTCCGTTTGACTTGGCGTGCCACGTTATTTGACACGTGGCACCAAATTGGGCCTCTAGGAAGATGACATCTTGAGCTTAGTAAAGTGGGTTATCACTTTAGCCCAACTATATTGGTCTAGCCCAATGGATTAAGACTTATTTTTTTAATCCATATATATTGGACTTATAATTAATCCAGTTATATTAGCCCAATAAATTTATTTGAACCAATATATCTTGAATTTCAAAATATAGTCCCAATTAATTTACAGATTTAATTCCAATAAAATTTATATGCCTACACTTGTATTATGACCTATTATAGCATTACTAATCACATTTGTTACGGACAATTATATGTAGTTACCCTTGTCTTTTGAATGACGTGATAGTGTAAATTTTTTAAAATTTTCTGCTTATAGAAGTCACTTTAAATAATACTGCATTTATATTGCAACTTAGGCAAAGAAATTTTAGAAGGATCATATCCAATGATAAATTAATGTAGTCCTATTTTGATTTTGGCTAAAAAATATGTTAATTCAAGGCTTATATTATCATGTGTCTAAGTTCAATGCATTCGATCGAAAATTATACTAAGGTATTGCTACTTGCAAAAGTGGAAAGGTGACTGAATCCATAATAATTATTTTGCAATTATATCCTTAATTGTGAATTTGTCCATGGCAGTAAAGTGCTTCGTCTACTGGATACAAAAATTATTGTTTGTTCTCGTCTGGTTTTCGGTACTAGCATTGGAGCTCGACTAAATTCGAATTCGCGCCGAAAAATCTCACATTGAGGGGGAATTAGGGGAGAGGAAGGGTGAAATGCTTCCTGATAAAGTTGACTACATATTTAGGGCTCGAACCCAAAATCTCTCGTTAGATTTTAAAAAAAAAATGTTAAGAACCCCTACACGTGTTATATTTTGTTTTGAGACTAGATTAACATAACAATTAAAAATTTAGATTGTGCATGATTTAGTCAAGGAATATGCTCTAGTTATTCTTTTAATATCCTTTAAAAGGAAATAAAAAAGGCAAAGGATGACCAGGTACAAATATCTTTTCTTAAACTGTGATGTTTATCTTAATTTTCCTTTTAGTAAGAAAGGCGCAACTACTTTTTCTCTAATAATGAAAAGAAAATGGTATCAACTATCAAATTTATTTCACTTCATCATCGTCTTTATTTGTCCTTTGCAGGTTCTGTATAAGTTGTTTAAGAATAATTAATCGAAATAGCCCTCACTCAACTTTTAAAACTAAAAATAGTTGGTTTTATATATATATATATATATATATATATATATATATATATATATATATATATATATATATATATATATCTGTAAGGATCTCGTTTAGTTTAGGAAAATGACACTATATAGTCGCTCTCAAAATTAATAGCCGGTTATTTTTTTATATATATATATACATTTCATATGTTATATACAAAAATTATTCACTTTTTCGTATATCGAATGTAGATAGTTTCTGCCGCAAGCTAAAAGTAAAAAAAGACAAGGTGTTTAGAGGAATTTTTACCTCCTATAGCAAAGGTTAACACCTTATTTATTTTAAATAAATATCATTTAAAAAAATTATATTCTATAAATACCGTTTACTGTTTATAACAAAACATCTAATTTTGGTACCTCCTACCCCTAAGCCACTAAATACGCTATTCTTTACACTATTTTCTTTCTCTCTCTAGTTTGATACATGTCCTTCTCTCTTCCAAATAATACCAGATTCATTGACCGACCACCACTTCTCTTGGCCGGGATTTGAGAACCTCCTCCTCTTCGGCGAAATCCAGTTGTACGTCTCTCTCTCTCTCTTTCTGTCTCCTTTCATCTCCTAGATTTTCCGTCAGGTTTGAACTTGGTTATCTCAATTCCCAAATTCAAAAATGGCGAAAAACGATTTCTTAAACCCAAAGGCAATTGCGAATCAAATCAAAGCTAAGGGCTTACAAAAGCTACGATGGTACTGCCCTCTTCATCCAATGATTGTATTTTCCGGCATCCTCTGAAAATACACAAATCAAAGCTAAGGGCTTACAAAAGTTACGATGAGTTTTTGTTCAATGGCGTATTCGTCGGAAATTAGGGTTTGTTCTTGAACAAATACGACGGATTTTGTGGCTGAGCAACTTGAATTTCTGTTAATATATTTTAATGTATTTTCAACGCATCACACTCTATTTTCATGTATTTCATTGTATTCATTATCTTTTTTCTTCCATTGTAATTCGATATATCTCGTTGTATTGCATATATTTTATTGTATTCACTGTCTTTTTTCTCATTGTATTTCAATGTATCCTGCTGTATTCTATGTATTTTATTGTATTCGCTGTCTCTCTATATACCATGAATGTATTCATATATTGTGACGACCCAAAGGGTCATCACCGTATTTCTCCCTTTTTTCGTGCTTTCGAGGTCTTGAAAACCTCACTTTTAGTTGTTTCGATTTGCGTGCACAGTCCGGAAGCGCAACCAGAAAGCTTTTATGTTGAAATATGTGAAATCTGTAAAAAATTTAAAGAATTTTGATATTAATATGGTTAAAGTTGACTTCGGTCAATATTTTTGGTAAACGGACCCGGATCTGTGATTTGACGGTCCCAGAGGGTCCGTAGAAAAATATGGGACTCGGGCATGTGCCTGGAGTCGAAATCCGAGGTCTAGAACCCGAGCAAAAGAATGTTTCTGTTAAATTATTTTTCTAAAATTATTAAAGAAAATGGAAATGAAAATTGATTAAAAGACTATGGTATCGAGCTCGTATTTTGGTTCCGACGTCCGGAACAAGTCTTATATATTGTTTAAGCGCTTTCTGTGAAGTTTGGTCGAAATCGAACGTCGTTTGACGTGTTTCGGACTATGAGTTCCAAGTTTGAAAGTTTATGAAGTTAGAAGAAAAATCATGAGTTTTGAGGCTTGATTAATTGATTTTGATGTTGTTTTTGCGATTTGATCGCTCGAGTAAGTTCGTAGGATGTATTTGAGTTTTTGTGTGTGTTTGGTTGGGAGCCCCGAGGGCTTGGGAGTGGTTCGGGGTGGTTTTGCACTAAAAAACGTAACAGATTTTTCTGCAATTTTTGCTCAGGTCCGTTGTTCTATGCGAGCGCGACCTTGTCCCACGTTCGCAATGCCTTGTGCCCCTAGCCTTCTTCGCGTTCTCAGAAGCCCACCGCGTTCGCACTGTTCTGCCAACCCCTCATTCGCCTTCGCATGCCTGTTTCGTTTACGCATAAGCCAATAACTGGAACCCCCCCCCCCC